>JAURVB010006365.1:0-55260 GCA_033002965.1 Piper betle | reverse complement strand
TTGATAAGAAATAATCACGTTTGCACGATGAAGACAATTTATATGAATAATGAGCATGTTCGTGGTGGAGTATAAACTAAAGAGCAATCCTAAATCCTTTTCTTGAAATCATGTACCACACATTTGATAAGAAATAATCACGTTTGCACGATGAAGACAATTTATATGAATAATGAGCTAGTGTCATTTTGGTTGCTTATTACTTTTTACTGTTATAATATTAGACAACAATATCTTATCACGGGAATTAAATATTGAGTTTCTTTGATAATTTTGTGATATCATAATGAGTATTATGGGAATTTTTATTTTTAGTTTTAAAACAAACCATACCGATCTGATGAGAGGCCCGTGACAACCCACTCACAACAGGGGCAAGCTACGTCATTTTGTCCCACTCACACCTGTTGACTCCAAAATGTAGCCTTTTAACCATCTTTTATTTTTACTTTCCATTTAGCCCATCATGGCCTCCTCCACCCCATTGACTCAAAACAATAGAGGTGTAGTTCATTGTAATTTACTCCTTAAATAAATAATCATTGAATAATGAATAGAACTTTATATTGTTAGGTTTATCTCACATCGGTCGTGGATGATGTTGGTGACTTGTATATGGGCTAATGAAAAACCTTATTCCTTAAGTTAACTTTTCATTAAGAGAGGGCCGTGACACCTATTACAATTCTCTTTTCGGGACCAACAAAATGAGAGCTCTAATACCACTGTTGGGCCTTTGGGCCCCCAAAAAAACTTGCAATAAGTGTCACAGGCATCTCTTAATCCAAAGTTAATGACCTCTATTAATCGAAAAGTTAACTTAAGGAATAAGGCTTGCTCATTAGCCTATATACAAGTCACAAACATCATCCACGACCGATGTGTGACAAACCTAACAACTCCCCTTCACACATCGGGTGACCCCAAAACTGTCATTGTCGGGAAATCGGGCGATCCCAAAACTATCATCGTCGGGAAATCTCCCCTTCATCAGATAAAACTCATATATCATCACCTAGCAAACTCCCCCTTCATCAGACAGAACCCACATCATCACCTAGCAAGACAGAACCCACATATCATCACCTAGGAAACTCCCCCTCAAACTCCCCTTAAATCATCAGGCCTATGGGTCCTCAAAAGAGACTTGTAATAGGTGTCACGTGTCTCTCTTAATCTAAAAGTTAAGGGTCTCTCTTAATCCAAAAGTTAACTTAAGGAATAAGGCTTTCCCATTAGCCTATATACAAGTCACCAACATCATCCACAACCGATGTAGGACAAACCCAACAACTCCCCTTCACACATCGGGTGACCCCAAAACTATCATCGTCGGGAAATCGGGCGACCCCAAAACTATCATCGTCGAGAAATCTCCCTTTCATCAGATAGAACCCATATATCATCACCTAGCAAACACCCCCCCCCAAAACTATCATCGTCAGGAAATCAGGTGACCCCGAAACTATCATCGTCGAGAAATCTCCCTTTCATCAGACAAAACCCACATATCATCACGTAGCAAACTCCCCCTTCATTAGACGGAACCCACATATCATCACTTAGCAAACTCCCCTCAAACTCCCCTTAAATCATCAGGTGGGTTATCAGACGAAACCCACATATCATCACCTAGCAAACTCTTTTTATATCATCACCTAGCAAACTTCCCTTAAGTCATCAGGTGGAACCCATAAAGGAAACAACCATAATCAGCATAGGCCCATGAAGGAAACAACCACAATCAGAGTAGGGAAAACCCGGCTCTGATACCATTGTTAAGCCCTTTGGGGCCCCAAAGAGACTTGTTTTTGAGACTTGTAATAGGTGTCACAAACTTCTCTTAATCCCCAAGCTAGCTCAGGGAATAAAACTTTCCCATTAGCCTATATACAAGTCACCAACACCCTCTACGACCGATATAGGATTCACATGAGATATTTTCCGAAACCCGAGCGGATGGATTATTAAAGATGTTTGAAGAGAAGTTGATCCTAAATGACGAAAAGCAAAGTCGTAATCTTTCCCCAAGAGGGTGGGAGAGATGTGCTAGAAGTTCCAATCAGGGAGATATAGGACATTCCACATGAGTCGGGAGGGGAGATGTGTTAAAATATTTCCTTCTCATGTGATGGCGGTCGGCAAGCGGTCGACAATGGTGCTTCAAGTTCGACTGGTGTTCGAAGATTTTTTCAAGAAGTTTTCACATGGGGTGAGAATGGAAGATTGGAAGGGTTGTGTCTCTTTCCCATGTGAAGGATGCTGAAACCAACCCTAGTGTGTTCCGTATGATTCGGGAGGGGAGAATTGTTGGAGTCCCTCATCATACGATGAATGTGAAAAGATATGAAGGTACGAGGAATTCATGTAGAATTGTAGAAGATGAGAAGTATTTAGTGTTTGGCTCTTCATATCTATGAGGCTGATTTTTTTAATATATATATGTAGTGAGGTAAAATGAGATACATAGCAGAATTGAAGAGAGTATACAATTGAGAGTGTTGTTTCAATTGTGGATTGTCAGTTTCCCAATTGGATGTGTATCCTATGAGTTGTTTCCAAAAAAAAATGTTAGGTTTATCCCTCATCGATCGTGGATGATGTTGGCGACTCGTATATAGGCTAATAGGAAAGCCTTATTCCTTAAGTTAACTTTTGGATTAAGAGAGACCCGTGACACCTATTATGGGTCTCCTTTGGGGGCGAAAGGGCCCAACAGTGGTATCAGAGCCACTGTTGGGCCCTTTAGCCTCTCTTAATCCAAAAATTAACTTAAGGAATAGGGTTTTCCTATTAGCCTATATACAAATCACCAATATCATCCACAACCGATGTGGGACAAACCCAACATATACCACCATATACATGTCACCAACATCATCCACAACCAATGTGGGACAAACCCAGCATATACCACCATACACAAGTCACTAACATCATCCACAACCGATGTGGGACAAACCCAACATATACCACCATACATAAGTCACGAACATCATCCACAACTGATGTGGGACAAACCCAACATATACCACCATATATAGTAAATTCCTCTTACTTTTTCCTTCTTTCAGAATATGGCATGACCAGCAATGTGACGACACAATGGGACGTGTTTAGCTATGGCGTTATATTGTTGAAAATGTCACTCGTGAAGAAGCCCCCTCACGAGAGGTGACCATTCCTCACAAAAATGGCATTCCTTGACCAAATTATGGAAATTATTGATCCATCCTTGCTTCTACTTGCCTCGGAAGATGTACGAATTAGATTTTGCATAATTTCAATTTTGTATAATTTCAATTTTGGAAATTAGGATTGAATGGTCTGCAGGCATTTCAAGCAATACAATGCACATGCGAATTGTAAATAGTAAGTAAGAGCTTGTGAGAGAACATCTTGCTCGCAAAGGAGTGTAAATAAAAGCTAAATAAAATAATCATGTCCTTTTGTTGTCAAAATAATATCATGCAAGTATACATATCGAACATGTAATAAAGTGAGAAATGAACATCATTCCCACGGAGAGCAATAACTAGAATTTGCTAATTATAAAGATTGATTTAAAATATTTACTAGTGTTAAAAGAATAAAAATAATTACTGAACTAATAAAATCTACAGAGTAACAAATAGATCAGGATAACTTCATTGACTTCAATCTATGATCTAATATTTTACATTTTACTTCATATGAATATGTTACTAATATTTTTCAAATTATTTTTGCGAAATGATTGTCAACCTGAGATTGATTTATTTAAGCTTATCTTCCGATCTCACTTATACGTATATTTTAATCCAACCTCCCAATTCCTAGTTATGGTTGAACCAAAGAGTACATGTTAAGATTAGCTCATAGCTCATATGATTGCATACAACTCCCAGACAATATTTCTAACCCGGGTAATTTTATGTTGGCCTAAATCTAGCATGAATCTCTCAAGACAACTCACACCATAAAATAATTCATGGCTGATCAAGTTATAAATTGTAATTAAATCAAAGCTGACAAATAATCATATAATCTCAAAGAATAAAAGAAAATTAGAAATCAAAATTAATAATCCACAAAATTCATTGCAAATATTCAAGTCAATACTTCAAGATTAGAGAAATGAGATATAAAAAGAAAATAATATAGAATAATAATAAAAATATTCTCTTCCTCAAATCCTATTTTCTTCACTTGTGTTTGTCTTTGCTCCACTCTGAAGTTATGCCATGAACATTCATTAACCTTTAGTTCAAATCTTGAACTTCGTAACATTGCATTGACTTGTCAATTTGTGTTTCAATTCTTGGTGCTCTACATCCCTATTCATAAATAGACATAAAACCCATTAAATGTAGAATTGGTGCAAAAATTCAAAAATTGGCACAAGATTGCAATGAATCTATATTTTTACTAAAATAAAACTAAAACTCCAAATATAATAACAACTTGCTCAAAACAAGACAAGAGCATGTCAAAGTTATCACACCCCCGAATGCTTACTTTTGCTAATCTCGAACAAAACTTAGACATAAAAGTGACAATAAATATCCATCTAATCAAATATAAAATTTCCTCAAATGTGCACCTGCATAGCTCCTCAAAATCATATAAAACAATTCAACAATGGAAACAAAAGAAAAAAATCAAGTACAATCAGAAATATGCTCCATAGATGGTAAAAAAAAATCCCCCAAAACTTATATATCAATCAAGAATATGGACTCAGCTTATAAAATCGTAGATGAAATGATAATCAAGTTCTTTATTGGTGCAGATATTTACCCGCTCCACTAATGTAAGTGACATGCCAATTAGAATAGTTACATCTTTCATGTGTAATAACGGGCTTAGGCTAAGGGTAAAAAAGGATATATGAGGATATCAAAGTAGATAACTCAAATCACCCTATAAATAACAATCTTCCAAGCCTAAGTTGTTCATCACCATCATTGACCAGATACAACTTTATTGCTCAAAAACAAAATTTTGCCTAGCACAAATGAATGCAATTTGAGAGTTACTAAGCAATATACATGAGTATAAATTTCATCTTTTAATTTTTTTCTCTTTTTTCCTTTTTTCATTTTTTTCAAGAGCAATTACCTTTTGGCCTTTTCCTGTACAACACAACACCTGCCACATTTTTGTTACCCGAACAACCACAGAACCATCAATGTCATCCAACATAAATAAACAAATGCCTCAAAAACATAGATCTCTGAACCAAATGATTACAACCAATAAAGATGGAAGAAAACCATACTAAGGTCATAGGATACCTAAATCATAAGGCAAAATGACAAAGGCTCTAACTCAAATATATATATATATATATATTATATATATAGGTAAACAAAGCAGAAAAGGATATAAGATAAAAAATTAGGTTGAAAAGTCGGTGAATGCAATAGGTAAGGCTCAATGAGGCTCCTAACTCGAAAACGGACGGACTAAATCATATACTTTGTAGCATGTATTTTGGATTTCGCCTTGAGGGAATATCAAAATGTATTCTAGATCACCCAATATTAAAATAAGGACAGAAAGTATGAACATTATCCAAAAAATACGATCAAAATCAAAGGACACTCAAGCTCCAGCTTGACCTCCTTAGGGATTAATGACATTAAAATGATCAATTGAATCAATTCTATGATTAGCATTTTTTTCACTTGAAGGCTATCTTCCGGCTTTTTAAGGAGTTAGAAGCTTAATTATTTAATGAAGCCTATTGACTTTGCATGAGATGGTATCATCATTTCTTGCATGGATTGTTCTTGTTCTTGTGGAGGGCATTGTTGTCCTCGAAAAAATAAGATGGATAGGAGTAGGCTTCATAATTAGTACTTCTACTAAAGTTGTGGTATTCCACCTAACAACCATTATGGATGCTTGAGTAGGGATAATTGATTTCTGTTTATTATTTCCTACAAAATTTAATGAATTAGGCGTGTAAGGAAATTGATTCATCAGGTGATCCAACTCTCGATACCAATAACAACGAATTTGGGGAGAACGCATGATGTTAACTCCCTCATGGGTGTTTGTACCTGCATGGAAAGAGTAACATTTTGGGTGTTAAAATAATTGACATAGTAATATAGATCCAAGTTATTATTAGCCAACACAATGGGTGAGGCTAAATCTCCAACATTTTTATAAAAATAAAATAAATAGAAAGAAAGAAAGAGATAAGAATAGCAATTATAATAATAAACTAGTTTCCTAGACAATTAATTTGATTATTAAATTAAGTATATATTAATTAAAATTAACATTATTAAGTAAAATTATCAAATATTTTAAAGAAATTTATAAGACTATAACAATAAGAATCACGGCTATTTTATTTTAAAATCTTCTAGAATAAGTTTATTAATTTATTTTATTATTTATTATTTGTAAATAATTACACCCATTTTTATACCGACCGACAAATGGTAACACGTCGAAAACCGTACCAAACAACTCCTCACCTGAGTCAACTCATCTCCCATCGACTCAAAACAGTTGTTACCTTCTCATCTCCCTTTCTCACTTTTTTTTCTCATCATCCATTTTGCCCATCACAGCCTCCTCCCCACCTTCAACCGATGGGTCAGGTCCGACGTTTTTCATTTTTCTCAATTTGCAGTATCTGGGTTTGTTGGATTTTTGCTTCCCTTTTGAATTTTGTCCTTGTGTTTCATGTTGTGTAGCAGGTGTACCCCCGTTGGCTGCCATGGGTGTGGCGATTGGGCTTTGCGGTTTTCCAGCTTGTGCGCAATATATGCATCAACCCGGAAGTCAGGTACACATGTGTGTGTGCGCTTGCTTTTTTTATTTCTCTGGTTTTTTTCTTTTTGTTTGTGATTGTGGATGTTAACGAGAGATATATATTGGTTGGGTGCGTATAGTAATCGATCAATCTGTTTATGTTTTTGTTCGTGACTTATTTATGTTTCTTTTGAGATGCATTCTTTGCTGCTTCAGGTTGGGTGATATGTGGTCTGAATCTCTATTGTGTTAGTTAACCTTAATTTCTGAATTGTTTGTGGGATTATGACTCTTTGTGCGCGCTACGGTGTAATTGGTTGTGAAATTAGTTTTTATTCTTCATATGAGTCATCCTGGGCTGTTTAGATTTCATGTTCATTTGGGTCCTGGACTTTATTACTTCATATTCTTGGAGAATTCTTTTGAAATGGTCATTCTTGAATTTTTGGATGATTTCTTTTGATTTTTTTCTTTTTAAAAGTTTGATTTTATGGGTTACGAATGAAATGCTTGTTGATTTTGTGCTTTACGGGTATTTTCCTATGATTGTGTGAACTAAGTGGCCTTCTATAGTCATAGGCTTAGTGCAGTACTTTTCTTTTGCGCTGTTTGTAAATGCCTCCACCATCCTTGCATGAAATTGGATTTGTCTCTTTTAAAATGCCCCTGGTCGTGTCGTTCTTTTGCTCACCTATCCCTTTTTCACACTCATTGTAAATGTGCATTTCATTTCCCTCTACCATCAAACTTTCTATTATAAAATAAATAGGTTATATCATATTGTGATCAAATTTGGCTTTAACTCTTTTTATCAGAACTCAGATCATTTTCACATCTGCTCGCTCTGTCGTATATCAGTACGTCGAGGTAGAGTTCTTTGCTTCCCCAGTCATTTTTTACTCTGAGCCTTTGAGCAACCAAGTTATCCTTGGAAAACCATCTTTATCTACATAATTTGGACGAACCGTACAGATCCTATCCTGGGTTTATCCTGGGATCAGATTTTCTGAAATCTGGTTGTGTGTTTCAAAAGGTTGAAAAACGTATACATCTTAATCCGCCCGGCATTAAATAATTTAGCACCTGCTTCATTACTTTCTAAATTGCAGGACATATGACCTTTATTGTTGCCTAATCATCGCTTACTTCGTCTCATTGTTGGACAATTAAGAAGATGAGGTTGAAGATGAAGAAAAAGAATATGTTTTTGTTCAATTAAGTAGTTATCCTTACCCAAGGAATAAATACTAAACAAGAAAGTCACAACGTCATTTCTAAATAAATAAGAATGATCTATTAAATTTGTTTTAGATTATTATCCAAATAATGTAGAACATTATCACATAAAGTCGCCAAAGAGCATCTGAGATGTGTTGAAGAACTCTACAAGGCTGATACATTTAAGATAACCGAGGACCGTAAACTTTCCATTAACTTGGTTCATCAAGAAAACACGAACTTAATCTTTCCCTTCTTATAACCTCCTCAACAATAGCAATCTTTGTATAAGAGCATCTAGATGGGCTTGGTATAATTGTTCTTTTTTTGTTTCTCATTTAACAAATATGTAGTTATCATTTTTCATCATTTCGACTGACATGTTGCGTCACTTACTGCTTCTTGTCAGTCTCGAACTTAGCCTTTACTTATAGCCTTGGTGGCGAGTAATGAACTTTACCAACTATTTTCACCGTTTCATGATTCTGTTCAAGTACATTATTCCCAGATATCTGAATTGTTTCTTCTGTTGTAACGATGATGTTACCTTTTTCCAGCTTTTATAATTTAACGCCTATGTCATTTTGTGAGGATGATTCAACTTTTACTTGTGTGGTCCAGTCCGTTAATGACCTTGATAAAATGAAAGAGTTGACCACTTTTAGGATTAGCCATTTTAGTGCATCTGATTTAGAGAAAGCATCAATATGCTCAAGTTCTACGCCAAAGCAAACTCCGATCCCCATATTGCGAAAGCAAATCATGCCAATCACGCTCAAGTTCAAGTGTTATTTTCGTCAAAGCAGTATTTACAAACAATTAACTGCGATTTCCATTAAGCTTAGTATCCGTTGAAATAAGCGTATACATATCCTCCTAAGATTAATCATACTTGTATCTTTCTTTAGCTGTGATTATAGTTGGGCCTTTGACATTGCACTGATTTTGTCTCTGGATTATCTACATAATCAATGTCGCACTCCCATCGTTCATCCTTGACGAAGGCATGGACGCACATGTAAGTGATTTTGATTTGGCAATGATTTTGCCTGTAACAAGTGATGGTTCCTCAAGCTTGCAACTTTTAACTAGTGCCAACATATAAATCTCATTACTCAAGACTAACTGGAAAATATTCAAATTAGATGTCCTTATATACATTACCACTGAATGTGTATATAGCTTTATACCACCATCTAAAAGTAAATTCCTCATTTTATTTACAACTCTATTTATAGAATACTATGTTTGTTGTGAAATCTCTAAACTTAGTCCGACATCTAATACCTCTACATGTAAGATCTAGTTTATTAATGAGAATGTACATAATGATCTTCAAGTTGATTGACCAAGTTTTTAAAAGAATGACTTAAGTTCTTCATATTGCACTTTGGACCTGTCGTTAAAATTAGTATCAGAGCCAGTTTGAAACCGTATTGGATATTGAGTTAGACTATAGACTTGAGCTAGAGTGCTAGACACATGCCAAGTAACACGTGGGCTTAGGCCACTATTCCAAGCTAAGTGTAGGTATTTCGAGGATGAAATTTTATAGGTGGGTGGATTGTGTGATCCATCAACTTACTCTCACATGTAATATCTCTTAGTGTAAGATCTAGTTTATTAGTAGGAATATTCATAATGATCTTCAAGTTATTTAACAAAGGTTTTAAAAAGATGACTTAGGCCTATAATATTCCACTTTGGATCTGGTCGTTATAGTTGGTATAGAGCCAATCTGGGACCATATTAAATGGTGGACTTTACTATAGACGTGTGTTGGGTAGCTAGACATGGGCCAAGTAGGACATGGGCTTGAGCCACTAGACAAGGGCCAAGTGTAGCAATTTTGAGGATAGAATTTCCTAAGTGTGGGTAGATTGTGAGATCCGTCAATTAAGTCACACATCCAATACCTCATGTTGTAAGATCCTGTTTATTATTGAGGATGCACATAAAAAATTTTATATTGATTAACCAAGCTTTTAAAGGAATGACTTAGGGTCATCATGTTGTACTTTAGGCTGAGTCGTTATAGTTGGTATTAGATCCAATTTGGGATCATGTTAGGATTGTACTAGGGATGTGGGTACTAGACACATGAGAAACAAACAGGATGTGGGCTAGGGCACTAGACACGACCAAAGCATATGAATTCCAAGAGGAATTTCCTAAGGTAGGTAGATTGTGAGATCCTTCAACTTATTCTAACATCCAATACTTCGTGAAGTAAGATCTAGTTTATTAGTAGGGAAATATATAATGATCTTCAAGTTGGTTAACCAAACATTTGAAAGAATGACTTAGGCCCATCTTATTGCATTTTAGGTTAGGTCATTATAATAGATAGCAGAGTCAATCCTATATTGTATTCAATGGTACGCTAGACTAGGGAGTGTGAGCTAGGCTTACATGGTAGGCTAGACTAGGGAAGGAGCTAGGTTGCTAGACACAGGCAAAATGGAAGGATTTTAAGGACAAAATTTTCTAAGGTGAGTGGATGTGTGATATCATTCAACTTAGTCCTGCATCCAATACTTCCTGATGTAAGATCTATTTTATTATTGAGGATATGCATAATGAATTTAAAGTTAATTAACAAAGCTTTTGAAGGGATAACTTAGGTTCATCAAGTTGTACTTTACGTTGGGTCGTTATACTTCGTATTTTTTCCCCTTCTGGTACTTCAGAATATGACACGACTAACAATGTGACAACAAAAAGGGATGTGTTCAGCTATGGAGTTGTATTGTTGGAAATGTTAATAGGGAAGAAGCCCACTAATGAGATAGTCGAAGACGTGTTCCAATTCCAATTATGCAAAAGTAGCATTTTTGGAGCAAGTTGTGGAAATTATTGATATTGTTGCTTCTGACTTGCCTGAGGGGAAGATGTACGAATTAGATCTTGCATAATCTCAATTTTGGAAATTGGGATTGACTGCTCTACAAGCAATAGAATCCACATGCGAATTGTTAAGAGTAACACACTTTTGCAAGCCTAACACACTTTCAATTTTGGAAATTGGGATTGAGTACTTATCTTGACTTATCCTAATTTCATTTAGAATTCTCTTCAACCATAGAACTTCTTTAGAGGATTTTACAATTGCAATGAATTCAGCTTCAATTGTGAATAGAGCAACACACTTTTGGAACTTAGACTGCCAAGAGACAACGCCTCCAACAAAACTAACAACCCCAAGAAGTAGACCTCCTAGAATCAGATTATTAGCCATATCTGCGTCATTATAACATGATATAGACTTACCTCCCCCAAAGCATAAATATAGCTAGGAAGTACCTTTCAAATATCTCAATATTCACATAACTGCTTGTCAATACTCTTCTAGGATTAGGCAAAAAACGTATTACCGGCCTGACAACATATGTTATGTCAAGTCTAGTACAAACCATAGCATACCTTCTCCATGCAATTCTCTTAGCATAACCAAATCTTCTCAGCCATTCTATCCAGCCTGATGGACATGCTAAGAATTTACTAGGGTATCCAAATCTTTCGTATCAAAGAACTTACCCAAACTCTTCTTCAAATCTACAATTCTTAATTTGTCCAAAAATCAACATATCATCAACATAAAGAAGTAAAATCATAAAATTATTCTCTCCAAATTTCTTGATAAATGCACAATGGTCTGAAACAATTTTGTTGTAGTTGACTTTCCATAAAAAAATCAAACTTCTCGTACCACTGTTTGGGAGCTTGTTGGAGGCCATACATGCTCTTCTTCAACCTACACACTATTTGTTTCTTCCTCCTTGTCCACAAAATCCTCAAGTTATTCCATATAGATTGTCTTCATCATGATTACTATGAAGAAATGCACTCTTCATATGTACATGTTCAACTTCCAAATCCATACTTACAACAGGTGAGAAACTTTCATTAAAGTCAATACCTTCCTTCAACCTAAAACCTTTCACCACAAGTCTTCCCTTGTTCCTTGGTTGTGAGTTACCTTCTTCATGCTTAAGTCAATAAACTTATTTGTTCTTCAAGGTTTTTCTTCCCTTAAGAAGATTAACAAGCTCATAGGTCTTATTCTCATGCAACGACTTCAGTTCCTTGTGCATGTCATTCACCCATTTGTCTTTGTCCTTATGACCAACAACTTCACTAAAGTCTTCAAGTTCGCCACTTTAAGTGGGTGTCACATAAGTAGACTTTAGATACTTTGTGGATGGCTTAATAACTCTATCAGATTTTGTTCTGGTAGCATCAGCCTCCCCTTAATCAACAGCCTGAAAACAATCATGTACCTATTCATCAACAATATTAGGAACAACATCATTAGTAATATCATTCCCCTCATCGTCACCATCACTAGGTAGGGAAATAGGAATGTCATCTTTGGCGTCTTCATCAATTTGTTCAGCAACATCTTCAACAATATCCTTTTACAACCAATGAGGGACAAATGAAGTATTAACCTTCACATTATAATCTAGAGAATCATTTTTGGTAGTACTTTCATTCTCAAAGTCCTCTAGAAATTGATTCTCTTGAAACACTACATCTTGGCTTCGAACAATCTTCTTATTCTTAGGATTCCAGATTCTGAAACAAAACTTTTCATCCCCATAACTCAGAAATATGCATTCAAATGTCCTAGGATCAAGCTTTTTACTATGTTCCTTAGGTACATGTTCGAAAGCTTTACAACCAAATACTTATAAATGATTGTAATTTACCTTCCTACAACTCAAAACTTTTTCTAGAACATCTCCACCGAAAGCAAGTGTAGGAGACTTGTTAACCATATAATAAGTAGCACAAACAGCATCAGCCCAAAAACTCTTAGGCAATATTAATGTAGAAAGCATAGACCTTACAATTTTTTGAATTGTTCTATTCGTCATCTCAACCACTTTATTCAGTTGTGGTGTATAGGGAACAATCTTCTCATGTCGAATGCCATATTTGTCACAATTAGTTTGAAACTCATTAGAACAATATTGACCTTCATTATTACTTCTCAAACATTTTAAAGTCTCCATGTTTCTCTCTCAATAAAAACATGAAATGATTTATAAGTATTAAATATATTACTTTCATTTTTCAAATAGTAATATACTTTTGTGAATCATCATCAATAAAAGTGACAAAATAAGAGGCTCCACCAAATGATTTCATCTTAATTGGACCACACACATCAAAATGGACAAGTATCTGAGTCTTCTTATCTGTGGATGCAAAAGAAACCCTATGTTATTTTCTTACCAAGCATTGATCGCAAGAACCTAGTGCTATCCCATCAAGCGGTGGAAGATAGTTTTTCTTTATCTCAAACTCTAGCCCCTTCACACTCATGTGACCCAATCTCCTATGTCATAAATCAGCTGTGAGAGCAATATAAGTAACATTAACCTCCCAATGAACTAGACTACATGTAGTCTTATTAAGATCACCACACTTCTTCCCTCTAGCAGCAACTAGAGAACCTTTTAGCAATTTTCATAAGCTACATGAAAATTATAAAACTTAGCCCTCATCATCCAGCACACCAATTGACATTAAATTTAATCTTAAATAAAAAGTATGACACACATTTTTCAAAACAAGTTTACAACTAGATTGCCTTTCACATTAGAATTAGTCACATTATGCACATCACTGTTACCAACAAATTTTAAAGTCCCAATATTGCCTTTCATCACCACACCTGCATCAGCTGTTACATAGGTATTGAAAAAATCTGTGCACAAGGTAACATGAAACCATGCACCAATATTAATCACCCAACTAGTATTATTACTAGTTAGACAGTTATTTCCACCGTCAAGCAAGATTAGAACATCTTCTACAACATTGGCAGCCCTATCACCTTTAACCCTTATTGTCAACAACCTTACCATTTTATAGATCATTCTCTTATTTTAAAGAATTTTATTTCTTATGGCCAGCTTTATCACAATAAAATCACTAGAGGTCTTCTTTCTAGATTTAGACCTTCCTCTACTTTTGCCTCTTCCACCTGGATTCTTACTCTTTGCTCTTCCCTGAGAATTATCTTCACAAACCAAAGTTTGTGACAAAGTAGAGAAGGTTACATGCGTTTTTCTTCTCACCTCTTCACTCAAGAGACAACTTGAAACCATATCAGAAGTTAGCTTCTTGTCAAAACTATTCAAAGAAATTACCGAAGTTTCCAAAGAATTAGGTAAAATAGTCAATAATAAACAAGCTTGTCAATCATCATCAAGAAGCATATTCAAACAACAAATTGAGTGAATATACCTTGCATCGCATTGATGTAATCACCAACCTCTGTCTCATTCATGTACTAAAGATTCATCAGTCTTTTGACCATTAGGTTCCGGTTCCCATGAGTGTCTCTCTTATAGACATACAAGAGCTTATCCCAAAGCTCCTTGGTGGCTTTGATCTAGTTATATGGTTATATGCCTATATACATTTGATTCTAATCATTATCTAATCAAAGCCATGCACTTCTTGTCTATCATGATCCATTCAACCGTGACTCTAGACTCAACTTAGCAATAGGCAGAAGAAACCATAGGAGCTTTGTTTTCACCAATCACAATTAGAGTAGCACTCAACAGTGGACTAGACCTTGATGACTCAGGAGGACCAATAAGTAAATCATATAAATTCTTAGTGAATAAACAATTAATCATTCGACTCTTCGAGTAATGTCAATTGGACTTATATTTAAGGACGACCATCTTAACATGTTTCTCATCATTCATTTTGACACATCAGAGAAAAGAAAATAAAACTACTTGATTAACTTTGATTAAGAAACTTTTTTACAATCAAGTATCAAAAATACAATTTAAGAAAACCCTCCCAACAACAATAGATCTAAATATACAACTCTTGATAAGAAAACAAGAAATTGAGATAACATATACCTCCAAAAAAATATAGGTCAACCTTAAACCTTTGATTACGACCCCCAATCTTCAACATGCGATAATGAAAAACTTCTCCAAAAATTTTCCTTCTACAAGCTAACTATATACTATAACACTCACGATATTGTACTCCACAAAGAATATATCAAATCCCTTCTTTATATGGAAGAATGTGGGTGAAATACAAGTTACATTATTAAACTTTTATAAAATGGCACAATCACATATAGGTATACAAACTGCTAATTAAATAGTGTTAAAAATGAAGAGTCAAAAACAACTACTGAGTTTTCCCATGAGAATGGGTGAGAGAAACCCAACATTGCTGCTGATAAAGTTGAATTTTAAGATCTATAATAAAAAGTAGGATTCTTTGATAGCTAAGCAGAAGAACTTGAAGGGCCATTTGAGGAGCTTTTTATGTAATAATGTATATTTTATATTTCTGTGACAATCAAATTGCTTATTTTAATTATTTTAATAGATGGGTTAAGAGTTCTTTCTACTCTTTTAAATTCAGTGATAATTATGTAATGGTTTGAATATTTGATACCATGTTTCATTTGCTAAGGGTGTTCATTAAAATAAAGCTGTTAGAAGCAAGATCGGGGAGGTCCAATTGAGTTGCATCATTTTCAATAAATCCTAACAGAGAGTATTTTATTTTGGTAGTAATGACACATTGTTTGAGCTAAAAATGAATGTTCAGGAGCTACTTGGAGATGGAGAAATTGTTCAAAGTATTTGTATACGGGGAAGGAAACCAGCCTTGAGAAGGAAAACATTCATGTACTTCACCAGAACTTCGAAAGTGTAACGACCCAGCCCAAAGTGCAACGTAATGGGCCAAGTCATTTCTTTAAAATGGGTACCCCGAGTTAAAGATCTATAGTCCATTCCCACTTATAAACAGGATCTTCTCCCAGTAGATATTAGATGTGGGACTAAGTTGAGGGATCTCACAGAAAGGCACCTACTGAGGAGCCACTGGCTGTAGACCCGGTAGCATCCCGAACTAACTGCTCAACTGTTGCTGATGCCTCCCTCAATATTTTTTCATTTCATTTTCTGGTCGCTCGGGACTACTACTATATCCTAAGCCCTCACCCTTCCTCCATAACTCTCTTGGCCTTGAGTACAAAAATCGAGTATTCTCAGGCAATCCCCTTAGTACTATTTGAACCACAAGTCTGGACATGCAATATACTAAATAGCACCCATAAACCTCTACTTTCTCTGGGTGTGAGGAACTCAAACGCAAAATTGTTAGGATCCCTTGGGAATGGAACAACCCACTCACTAATTTAGAGCCCGCTTTGACTGGCACGTGCACCCACTCATGGTACACACAAGTCGGTTTTCTCATCTCTCTTCTCACTGAAAACTAGATAAAACATATATAGATAGGCCTGGGAAGGGAATTACATAAGAAGCCCAAAGGAAAATTGTGATAGATCTTGTTCTCAAAAATATACTTGAGGGATTTCATCCTCGAGGGTTATTAATCCGAAAACTTGTTGATTAAATAGCCCGGGTTAAGTGGGATCTGATAAAACGCTACTTAACTCGCCCGCAAGTAATAAAATAATACACAATAGAATAGAGAGTAAAAACAGGAAATGACTCCCAAACGGACCTGGTAGAAGGTTCGAGCGTCTCCTCACACCTAAGCGGCGAGCTCCTACTTCGTACCTACAGATCAAACAAAAAATTAACGCCCGCTACCTGAATGATGCATCAAACATCCTATAGCATATACACACCACATCATGCATCAATCACACAAGTTTTCCTATGCTACGTTGTATTACATTATGATAATTATTTAGTTTACCTAATTAGTTCCTTAGCACTTGTTTTAGTACACTTCAATCAAGCGAATTTCATATTTTTATTTATAATAAAATAACAACGTCGTCAATTAATTAATCCTATCATATTGTGCTAATAATTACCACCCTTAACAAATTAAGTTGGAGTTAATTATACCTGTGTTGTAGGTAATCGCAGCGATGGCTAGGGTTTGTTGCGTGTCTCGGAGCTCAATTCGGCACTCAAAGGCGCCGAAGTTTGATTGGGTTCAAGTAGATGAGTTCAGCAAAAGATCCGATAGAGATGGGCGGCACAGGGCTATGCTCCAAACGGGTAAGGTCATGGGAGGGTTGGCAGACATTGAGGCGGCGACTGGATGGCAGAATAGGAAAATACTTTCTTAAAAAATCCAAAAAAATAGAGAACTCCCACAAAACATAATACATACATAACATCACAACGACATGTTCTATAACTAATAACCTAGCCAAAACGCCCGTAACTCGTCATAATGAGTTATTCGGCCTCAAAATAATTATACGATGTAATTAAAATAAATAAAGAAAAATTTGGCTTACTCTCATATATTATCATACTTCATTCAGCTGCCATCTTACTAACGTATATACATGAGCACACGATACGCATGTTCTGAAATTGACCCAAGTAAAAACAACAGTTGAACTGACCGGTTCTGATTATAAAACTCTGACTCGGATCGCGGGTTTTACACTTTGCCCACCATAGTCTCCTCCACCCTCAATTGATGGTTTGGCCTGCGGTGGTTTAATTTTTTTCACTTTGCAATTTCTAGGTTTTGTTGGATTTTTTACTTCTCTTTTGACTTTTGTACTTGTGTTTGATGTTGTGTGGCAGGTGTACGAACAAAATTTTGGGACGACAGAAATCGTGACCATTGACAATCCGATCATCAATTGTCACAAATGTGTGTAGCGCCTCCATGTGTCTGCCATTGGCGGATGCAATAACCAGGTACTCCTATTTGTTGGTATATGTTATATGCATCAACCCCGAAGTCAAGTACATATATGTGTAGAACTTGTATGGATCGGTCTAATATCATCTGATATTATTTTTATTTTTAGTTTTGTTTATGTTTGTGAGTGTTGATATTAGGTTCCTCCTTCATTGAAGATACTTTTTTTAGTTTGTAATGGCAGGAATTAAAGAACTGAATTTTAGGGATAAAGAAGAGAGATACAGATTGAGTATGTGAGAAGATTGGGTACGTGAGAATACAAAATAATGAGGGAAAATTGAGGAAGAGTAGAAAAGAGAAGCACTAGGTGGGGAACAATGTAGAAGGAGATGAGAAAGTAAGAGATTGGAGAGAACGATCAGATCAGAGAGGTAGAGTAGGGACGAATAATTTTTTCATTTCATTTGCTTGATCTAAAAATAAAATGTGTTTTCCTTTCATACAATTTTCAACTCCCCTGGTTTCTAATTTCTTCATTTTATTACTATCTACTATACCATCCACAACTCCATTACCTTAATAATATTTACCAGTTGTCGTGCATCCTACAGCTGTTGAGAGAAATATATTTCTATTGGGTTGTAATTTTTTTAAGAGAAAATAATATAACAATATTTTTGCATATTTTTAGTATATAATATTAATAAGTTTTAAATGTACCCTGCACACCACCATGCTGGTCAGGTCTATGGCTAATAAACTATATCTTTAGCTATCATCTATGAATTTTTGGTGTAATCGTCACATATCCCACATTTATATATCACTTGCAAGCATTTCACGTGTCTTTTAGTCATGATGCAAAATCTTTAGGTTTGCTTCAGTTGACTCATAAGTCATGCAAATAAACATTGGGTATGCTTTAGTTAACTCATAAGTCGTACAAAGAACCTTTGGGCTTGCTCTAGTTGACTCGGCCAGTGCAAAAATAAATGTATGTATAAAGTATTTTAATTATTATATGTCAAAATGAGTCCTTACACTTTAATTTTAAATGACTAATTGCTTTAGAAAGTGTAGGAACCTACAGATTATAATATACACTACTTATGCCTATATAATCTTCAGCAGAGATATGAGACTATTCTAACACTTTTCCCTGCGCGCAAGCCTATTGGGTCGTGGATGTGGCCTGATCGTTGGGCTTGTTTATCTTTGGACTATTTACAAACATGGTCAAAATTTTTTGTTTGCACCTCTTCTGGGTATTAATATAAATGGTGGCAAATGCACAGGGTGAATGCAATCATAATTGGCGAGTTAGACAACTAACCATTTTAGAATGCATAGGAACCCACACATATATATACAACACACCACTATCTCTTATAGGAATGTGAAGAAATTCATATTAATCTACGTCAAGTCATAAGCCTTTCATGTATCAATTAAGTGTGATACAAAACTTGAAGTCTTCTTAAGTTGACTCATAAGTTCTACAAAAAAAGAAAGTATAATCTATTTAGTAATTTTGTGTTTTATAGTAATAATGTTACAAAATATCCATGTTTCCAGAATTTATTTATTATTGGCAAGTTTTTCAAGAATCAATTTAATAATTAACTATAATAGAGAAGGATTTTAAAAAAACATTCTTACATGTGTGTTCCTTAGATCGTGACTCTTTAAATAGGTTATTTATTTTTCTCTTATTGTTGCATTTAAAAATATAACCTTTTTCATCCAAAAATTTGTTATAAGTTCTAGTTTTGTGGCCCAGGGGAGCACCTTTCTATTTTACTTGTATGGAGAAGGAGAAACATGGTCATTGTGATTTATATTTTTACTAGTTTAAATTTCTTTTATTTTTTTGTTTGATTGTTGTACAATTGAGATACACTTTAGTGTACCAATATATACAAAGAAGCACTATAGAAGTTCAAAGCTGTTAATTAGAAGTACCAATATATACAAAGAAGCACTATCTAATGTTTGCCTTATTCAAATAGGTCATACTAAATTAGTCAAATTTACAAAAGAGTATAAGTTTCTAAAGAAATTTTGGCGGTCTCCCTTGTAGATATGACGTTTGGAAAAAATTACACAACCTATATAATTATCAATCAATCACAAAACAATTATATAATGGTTCATAATATCATTTAGCATTCACGGAAATATTTCCAAGATATTACACCACATTTTCAAATCATTTTCATCACATTTATAACAAATTAAACATTCATCAGGCTATGAGTTTGTCTAGTCTTTATATAGGCCCTTCTCCTACAATTGAAGCAATCACAGAAGCTCCCCCAACCTATATTCTTTTTGCTCCATGTACTTGCACAAGAACATGATTTCGCGTACATAGACATTTATTTTGCCCTCAGTTCCTGGACTGAGAGGCTTGGAGTAACATGCACAAAATGGTCAAACCTGTGTACCCAATATAATTTGTCTATAAAATAGAGGAAATGCAGTTAGGTACACAAATGCTAATAAACACTCATAGTGTCATATCACGAGGCACAAGCCGGCATGGGTGAGAGTACAATTCTCAAGGCCGCATGACTACAACATCTATACATGATCTATAATCTCAAAACATCAACACAAATGAGACAAATACATATTCAGCAGTAACCAAAGTCCCAAAGGACACACAACACAATAGCAAAAAACCTACAACAACAAAACGCCCACCAAACATCCATTAGAGTCCTCGTGGTCTGCTACACTAGCCAATGCCAAACCCGCTCACATACATAATATAAAAGATATATATTTGCAACATATGTTACTAAGTCTTGAATAACTAATAGGAAAAATATCAATACTGACGACAGACAAAATATTCAACGGAAATACCAACTGCTCCACAACACATTGATTATAAGCAGATGGCCAATATGGTCTAATCATAATCATAATCACTAATAACCATAACAAGAACCGGATAATATCTCACAGTAACATGCAAGTAATATCGCTAATAGGACCTATCTGATAATCACTGAAGCACTGCACGGCCCGGGTATACTTAAAGGAGGTGTCACTGAGCATCACAGGTGGGTACCCACCGGGCTCATCACGTATCTTATCTATCTTGCGTGCGAGTCAAAATTCTAAAATGAAATACATGTATCAAATCTGGGCATGGATATATCATATAGCATTAAAGTACAATTTTAGATTGGATCTTATAATCTTTCTAAAACTCATCAAGGGGACTCATCCTTAAGGCTTTATTAATCCAAAAGATCAATTAAATGACCTATAGGTAGTGGGATCCAATAAACGCTAGTAATTATGTTTTACGATAAAAATCAAATCATGTACGTTAAGCATATGGTCTAGTAGGAAATAGTCCTCACAGACCTGAGAAGAGCTACTCTTCCTACCTCCGAAAGCCCCTCTCCGAGTAGCCTAGCAATGCAAACAGCTACACACTCTTATATGATGAATGTGTGTAATTCATGAACAGTCTTATATGTAGTATGGATGCATGACATGCAATAGAGAATTGAATAAACACACACTGATTTAATCTGATTTGGTTTGATAATCATGCTCGCACGTGTATTTTGATATCGTGAAATAAACTAGATAGGTTAATAAATATTTTGTTCAAATAATGAGTTTGATATCAATATATTAGGAGCATCACCTAGGCTTAAACCTACACAATTGAGATATCAAATGATATCGGCATGTCCGGGGATATGGACTCCTAACTTAAGATATACTAATATACAAAACAATCATGCACTATCTAAATCATTATTAAAATAATCTAATCTAGTTGGTAAATTAGTTGACACCTCAATGGTTAAATTGTTGAGGCTAATTGTAACCTAAAACTTGAAAGATGTTGAATCGGATAAATTCGATTAGCTCTAGTAGAGCGAATTGAGATGCCATAATCACCCAACCGAATTGTGCAATTAGTAATATTTATGAATTAAAATTATTATTGTGTTCCTTATTTAATTAATTAAGATTTGATGCATGATTCGATGCAATTAGACTCAACCCAAATTATAAAGTTCACATCTTTTTATTTTATAATCTTGATTATGTAATTTAAGAAGCATTTTATAGCGTATAATCATCAAGTGCATCACATAAAGTCTAAACAACAATAAAAGTGCAAACTTTATATAAAAATCAAAATTTTCTAATGATGCAATATGCAAAATATATACAATAATATACCAAACCTATCACAACGAGATGTTCTTCATGATCCTAAAAGATTTACACAAAATGATGGAAAACGTGTAAAACAATAAAAGAAAGGGGAGAACAACATACCCGGAGAACGAAAAAGAGAAGGGAAAGAAAGGGGGAAGAAGGAAAGGAAAAGGAGAAGAGGGATGGAAAGGATGGAGGAAAGGGAGGAGAAGGGTGGTGAGATGGTTTGTGGGAGAGGTAGTTAGGGTTTTTAAAATTGTTTCGTGAATTTGAGGGGAGAGGCGACCCTCAAATTCTTGCACGCGCACCTCGGAACAACAACAAAGGAACGACTTGACAATTTTGGCGAACCAAATAAAACTCAATGGCAGACGCACTCAATGCTTAAGTCCACAACAACACACAATCACCCACTTAGCGCCAATCTGAACTGAATCGACCAAATGTTGACTAAGTCGAACTCAAGCTAAACTGGTCGCAAAAACATTAAATCGACGGGTCAGATTTTAACCCCTATAAATCTAATTTCTAGCAGTGGGGGAGGAGGGATCTGCCCTCCACTCCCAGTTCTTATAGCTTTGGCTGCCAATTGCCCACTGGCCGGTTGCCAACAAACAGTGGCTAATTAGGAATAGTAGGCAGATAATTTGTCTCTTTCCTTTCAATCTTTTTTGTTTATGCGTGAGGGAGCCCAATTGTACCGAAAAGAAAAATTGAACCGGACCACAGTAATCCAAATCCATGTTCAAGTGCATTTATGTCTATATAAGAAAAATTACCATTAAATCGTGAAAATCAAATAAACTACCATTAAATCATGAATAATGTATCCATTTAATGGTAAATTTCTCTATATACGGGGAATGTATGTAGGAAATAGTCACGTATCCCATATTTTTATATCACTTGCCAGCATTTCATGTATCCGTTAATCATGATGCAGAAACTTCGAGTATGCTTGAGTTGACTTGCAAGTTGTGCAGAGAAACTTGGAGTTTGCCTTAGTTGACTCCTGAGTCGTGTAGAAAAGACGAGTGCGTATGTGCCATTTTTAATTATGCTCGAATTTATTTTAGTTGACTCATAAGTCTTGCAGAAGAGAAGTGCATGAGCTATTTTTAGTTATTTTCTCTTAATTTTGTGATAATATAGACATGCATATAGGAAATTGACACGACACGTACAAAGATTAAAATATCACTCTTAAGTCACAAGCCTTTATGTATCATTTAATTGGAAGCAAACTTTGAGTCTGCTTTAGTTGACTATAAACGTGAAAAAAGTGCATGTATAATCAATTTACTAATTTTGTGTATAATAGGACAATGTTATCACACATGTGCCAAAAACTTGAGATTAATCTCAACCAATTGCAGGGAAATGCATAGAAGAAAATGTTGTGCGTATTATGTCATTCAGAAACTAAGCAAATAAGCTGAGAAACTAATTAAGCACCTTCTTGATTCTATTTAAATGCCAGTTAAAGGAGTAGTTTTAGTTCCAAAGCAATATTCCAGAATGGCTTTCCTACAACAAATTGCAATGTCCTGCCTCATCAGTTCTCTTTGCATCATTGCAATTTCTATGTTTCACATCGAACCCTGTACCCTGGCATCGGTTGCAGCCAACTCGGTGGTGATGACAAATGAGACGGCTCACCTTTCTCTGTTAGCTTTCAAAAGAAAGATAACCACTGATCCTTACCATGTTTTGAGTTCATGGAATGCTTCTCTTCACTTCTGTTCTTGGCCTGGTGTCACCTGCGGTCGCAAACACCAAAGGGTCTCTGTCTTAAACCTCACCCATTCTGGGCTTCTGGGTACATTGACGCCACACTTGGGAAACCTCACCTTTCTCAAAATCATTAACCTTTCGGATAATACCTTTCAGGAGAAATACCAAGAAGTCGATCGATTGTTCGGATTAAGACCCTTGCGTTGGCCAATAACTCATTCCAAGGTGGGATCCCCATCAAATTAACCAACTGCTCCCAGCTCACTGCCCTTTCGTTGTATGGCAATAGACTAGAGGGTGGCATCCCAACTAGGCTTGGATCTCTACCAAGGCTTGAGATCCTGAATCTAGGGCGGAACTGTACCGCCATCACTTGGGAATCTTTCCTCTCTCACTGTCCTCTTCCCCAGGGGTAACAACTTCACCGGCACCATTCCACATCAACTTGGTCGACTTTATAAGCTTGAAAAATTTAGCCTAACTGAGAACCAATTGAGCGGCGAAGTCCCTCTTTCAATCAATTATCTCTCAAACATCAAAGTTACTGAGTTTACAGCAAACTACAATTTGACGGGAAACCTTCCGCCGCACATTGGTACTGCCTTTCCACGCGTCGAATTCTTCTTTGTTGCATTAAATAAAATGACAGGAAACATTCCAAACTCATTGTGGAATGCATCAAATCTCTCTCTTGTCTAGCTTGAAAGTAATAACTTTGTAGGTTCCATATCAACTGAAATTGGGAAGCTCGCAAGTTTGCGTATCCTTAATTTGGGCAAAAACCATCTTGAAGGTGTTATTTTGCAATTTATTATATCATTAACCAACTGCACCAGTCTCATTATGTTAGATGCAGAATACAATAACATTCATGGCTTGCTGCCTGCTTCTATTGTCAACCTTTCAGTCCATCTTACATACCTGTTCCTAGGATGGAACAATATTTATGGGACCGTCCACCCAAGCGTAGGCAAATTTGTCAACCTAAAAGTATTATCTTTGTACAACAACCTATTGACAGGCTCCATACCTTCTTCAATTGGAGAACTAAGAAACCTGAACGGTCTAGCTCTGACGAATAACAGGTTTACAGGACAAATTCCTAGCTCCTTGGGCAATCTAAGTCAACTAAACGACCTATTTTTATCGGGAAACCTTCTAAGTGGGTTCATACAACAGAGTCTATCTCATTGTGGAAACTTGGAAGTACTGCAGCTTACTCACAATGGCCTCACGGGAACTATACCTCCTGCCCTTGCAAAGATGCAAAAATTTGCGATCCCTTGAATTGGGAAACAATAGCCTCACGGGTACCATACCAAGCGACTTATTTAGCCTCTCATCGCTTGATTACCTCGCTTTGAATCACAACTTTCTAAGCGGAACGTTACCTCCCAAAGTAGGCATGCTGTCTAACATTCACTTGTTGAATATCTCTGATAATCAATTCTACGGGAGAATTCCAGAGTCACTAGGTAAATTGCCTTACTCTAGAATTTTTATACATGGATGGCAATGCCTTTGAGGGCTTTATTCCTCAATCCCTAGGTGATTTGAAAGCTCTTCAAGTAGTTGACCTTTCACACAATAAACTTGAGGGGCCGATCCCTATGTACTTCAGTAAGTTGGTGCTCTTGGAATATCTCAATTTGTCTCATAATGATTTGAAAGGTGAAGTACCAAAGGAAGGTATTTTTCTAAAAGCGAGTGCAATTTCATTGGAAGGAAACATGAAGTTATGTGGTGGCATTGCCAAACTACATTTTCCACCCTGCACCAATGGCAGCGTGTGAGAGGAGCGCAACAAAAAATGTCAAAGTGATATTACTAGCACTTGCCGGAAGTGTAATTTTCATCACGGCTTTGTGTATAATTTTCATTTGCAAGCGGGCGTTGAGGAAGAAGAGCTTATCAAGGTCCTCTTCTAGGAAACAACACATGCAAGTGGTCTCCTATAGAGAGATCCTAAATGCAACAGACAATTTCTCTCCTTCAAACTTGATTGGAATTGGACGCTTTGGCACAGTTTATAAAGGAGTTTTGAATGTCGACCAAATAGTCATTGCGGCGAAGGTGTTCAACCTAGAAAAAGTGGGTGCTTCTAAGAGTTTTATAGTTGAATGTGAGGCACTGAAAAATATTAGACATCGCAATCTTGTGAAAATTTTTACTTGTTGCTCTGGGTATGACTATGATGGAAGGGAGTTTAAAGCTTTGGTCTATGAGTTTATGGAGAATGGAACATTGGAGTCATGGTTGCATGATGCAGAAAATGGATCAACTGCTCACCATTCAAGGTATTTGAGTTTAAGGGATCGGTTGGAGATAGCTATTGATGTGGCTCATGCTCTGGATTATCTACATAATCATTGCCACACTCCCATCGTTCATTGTGACTTGAAGCCGACTAACATTCTCCTCGACGAAGACATGGTGGCACATGTAAGTGATTTTGGTTTGGCAAAGATTTTGCCTGCAGCAGATGATGGTTCCTCAAGCTTGCAACTAACTAGTACCCGCACGATCAGGGGCACTGTTGGCTATATTCCGCCAGGTATTACATTTCTATTATTCGAAATTAAAACATTTGGTTTGAATCTTTTCTATTTTACTTTCTCCGATTTAAGTTGCATATAATTTATGAGGAATTTGTGATTAAATTTGTAATATTTTATTCACGATTCAATATACACGATCTATTGATGTGAAAAAAGATCAAACCTTATTAACCTCCTACTATATATACTATACTATATCCATATATATATATATATATATAAACCTCATTATAGGTTGAACTTATAAACTTGCCATAGGTTCCCGTACAATGTGCCGGCATTGTATAAATTAATTTATTTAAAAAATAATAAAATAAATTTTTTATTAAATATTTTTAAGAAGAATAAAAGTTTAGTGGTATTAGTTATATATTTTTGTATATATGGCATAAATTTTGAAATCTAATATATATGGAGATATTTTTTGTTAAAATTTTTTATGATGGGGGGACTCAATATTTGTTTGGATCTTAGTTTTATTGTTAATTAGAAGATTTACTGTTATTTTTAGAGATTGGCTTTTTATTAAAAAATTAATTTTGTGACTTTGAATCTTAATTTTATTGTTAGTTAGAAAAATCTTAATTTTGTGGTTAATAAAAAATTTTAATATTATTTTTGGAGATAGCTTATTGGTAAAAAACTTATAATTAAGGTGGTGGAAGAAACCTTCTCTGTTTTAAACAAGAACATAGATCCCTCTACTCTATTTACAACTCTATTATAGAGAAAACTATGGTCGATAATTTTTCAGAATATTGCATGACTGGCAATGTGACAATAGAAGGGGATGTGTTCAACTATAGAGTCGTATTGTTGGAAATGTTAATAGGGAAGAAACCCACTCTTGACATATTCAAAGATGGGTTGACCATCTCTAATTATGCAAAAATGGCATTTCCGGACCAAGCTATCGAAATTATTGATCCATTGTTGCTTCAGATTTCCTCAAGCGAAGATGTACGAATTAGATCTTGTATAATCTCAATTTTGGAATTGGGATTGAGTGCTCTACAACTATTCCAAGCAATAGAATCCACATGGGAATTGTTAAGAGTAAATTAGAGCTTGTGAGAGAGCAACTGTTCGTGGTGGAGTATAAGCTAAAGAGCAATCCTAAATCCTTTTCTTGAAATCATGTACCAACACATTTGATAAGAAATAATCACGTTTGCACAATGAAGCCAATTTATACGAATAATGAACTAGTTTCATTTTAGTTGTTTGTTACTTTTTACTATTATAATATTAGACAACAATATGCTATTACGGGAATTAAATGTTGAGGTTCTTTGATAATTTTGTGATATCATAATAAGTTTTATGGGAATTTTTATTTTTATTTAAAAAAACCATAGCAATTTGATGAGTGGCTAGGATGGCGTGTGGCAACAATATTCTCTTTCTATCAACAGAAATGCTACTAATGGGTAAATTTTAATTAAATTGATTTATAAAAAAGTGAATTGAATACTTCCTGGACAATTAAGTTTTTATGATTAAAAAGTTATATTATTAAGTACAATCATCAAATATTTTTTATAAATTAATAAAACAGTAACGATAAAAGGTACCACAGACTTTTCATTTCAAAATCTACTCAATTAATTTTATGATTTACCATTCATTTAATTATTATTTAATAAACAATTATAACCATTTTTATGACCCTAACCAAACGATTGTACGATGAAAGCCACACCAACACTCATCTCCGCATTGGACCCAATTCAAAATAGGGGCAAGCTGCGTCATGTTGTCCCACTCACACCCCATTGACTCAAAAACAGTAGCCCTTTCTTTAACCATCTTTTATTTTTCCTTTCAATTTAGCCCGTCAAGGCCTTCTCTACGCCATTGACTCTGGGTGGTGCAATTCACCATAATTTTCTCCTTACATGAATAATCATTGAATGAGAAATATGAACTGTATACCACCATTTTATCGTAAATTCCTCTTACTTTATTAAACAACTCGTCTTGATAAAAACTCTACTTGGTGTTCTTTTTCCTTTTAGAATATGGCACAACCAACTATGTGACGACACAATGGGATGTGTTCAGTTATGGAGTTATATTGTTAGAAATGTTAACGTGGAAGAAAATTACACCCTTGAAAACATAAAAATTGGATGGGATATCAATTCCAATGTAGCAAACTCCTTATTTAGACAAAAAAGCGCTAAGTTCGATGTCTTCAATGAGACAATTCAGCAGCCAAGATTCCCGTCAATCTTCATTTTTGGCTTTACGGCACCAAACGGGAGAATTAAATCATGGAATTAAATCTTCTCCGAGCCCGGAAAATTTTTCTGGTGGCTCGCTTAATTAGCAACCCTAATAATGACCAATAAAATGGTAACACGTTGAAAACCGCAGCAAACAAATCCTCACCAGAGTCCTCGTTTGGCCGCTACTACTAGCCTTAAAAAATATGTAATTTCCTTAGAAGGGGCCCACTCACACTCCCGTCGACTGAAAACAGTTATTACCTTCTCATCCTCCCTCTCTCGCATTTAGAGATGCATTCTTTGCTGCTTCAGGTTGGGTGATATTTGGGCTGAAGGAAGTATCTCTATTGTGTTAGTTAACATTAATTTCTGAATTGTTTGTGGGATTATGACTCTTTGTGCGCGCTACGGTGTATATGGTCGTGAAATTAGTTTTTATTCTTCATATGAGTTTCTTGGGTTGTTTAAATTTCGTGTTCATTTGGGTCCTGGACTTTTATTACTTCATATTCTTGGAAAAAAATTTTTAAATGGTCATTCTTGAATTTTTTGGATGATTTCTATTGATTTTTAAGCTTGATTTTTGTGGGTTATGAATGACATGCTTGTTGATTTTACGAGTATTTTCCTATGATTGTCTAGTGGCCTTCTATAGTCATAGGCTTAGTGCGAGTACTTTTCTTTTGCGTTGTTTGTAAATGCCTTTGTAACTTAATCCTTCCCTTCTAACCTCCTCAACAATACCAATCTTTGTTTAAGAGCATCTGAGATGGGATTGGTATATTTGTTCTCTTTCTGTTTTCCATTTGACAAACATTGTAGTTATCATTTTTCATCATTTCGACTGACATGTTGCGCCACTTACTGCTTCTTGTCAGTCTCGAACACAGCTTTACTTGCTGCCTTATTATGAGTAATGAACTCTACCAACTATTTTCACCGTTACATGATTCTGTTCAAGTACATTATTTCTAGGTATCTGAATTGTTTCTTCTGTTGTAACGATGATGTTACCTTTTCCAGCTTTTATAATTTAAAGCATATATTATTTTGTGAGGATGATTCACATTCACATGTATGGTCCGTTAATGACCTTGATAAAATGAAAGAGGTGACCATTTTTAGGATTAGCCATTTTAGCACATCTGATTAGAGAAAGCATCAATATCCTCAAGTTGTATGCCAAAGCAAACTCCGACTTCATTTAGGGAAGGAAAAGATGCGAATCACGCACAAGTTCAAGTGTTATTTTGGTCAAAGCAATATTTACAAACAATTAAGTACATTTCCATTGCTTAGTATCCTTTTAAATAAGCTAAACATATCGTCCTAAGATTAATCATACATGTACCTTTCTTTAGCTATGATTATACTTGGGCCTTTGACATTGCACTTATTTTATATCTAGATTATCCACATAATCAATCAGTCACACTCCCATTGTTCATCGTAACAAGTGATGGTTCCTCAAGCTTGCAACTTATAACTAGTACCAGTACACTTTGAGGCATTGTCGGTTATATTCGGCCAGGTAATGTACTTCAAATGCCTTTTCATAATTAAAACTTTTGGTTTGAATCTTTTCTATTTTACTTTCAGCATTTAAGTTGCATATTATTTTATATGGAATTGATGATTAAATTGGTAATACTCTATTAATGATTCAATGAGGTTTATGTAATTTAATACGACCCACTACTCAAAATCCATATAAATAAATAAATAAACAATAAGGGTATTTATAGATTTTCAACTCAATATAATGTTTTTAACCATTCCATCTTAATTATATCAAAGCAATGAATGTCATAAAAATTTATTTGAAAATATCTTTTAACTAAAATCTAAAATCTAAAAGTAGGTCATGTTGTCGTAAAAAAAGATAAAAAATTTATCAACTTCCTACGTATGCACTCTACTTTGTATACATATAAACCACAATGCACGAGCTTCACTGAAAAATATTCAAATTAGACGTCCCTATATTAATTACCATCAAATGTGTATATAGCCTTATACCACCATTTAAAAGTTAATTTGTAAAACTTCACCTTTGGGTTAGGGTTTTATCCACTTGTTGCTTTGCCCAGCTCAGGTCAATCTCAAGCCAGCTTGAATAAGCTCATCTGTCAGACCATGAGTATGGCGCCCAGATGGGCTTATGAGCATGTTATTGAGGATGGGTATTCTCGATATATAGATAATAGCTTTCGTTATGCCACAGCAGAGCATGAGTTATCTGTATAGACTTGAAACATATTGATTGTTGTTTGTGTTAGCCCAGGGCTTTAGGGTTAGATCTAGGCTATTGCAACATTTAGTATTGGTTTGGACTTTTCAAAGTATCTTTTTTACATGCATTTTATGGATTTCAGACTACTGGACTGCTCCTATAAGCCTAGTTTGATTTAAGTCTCAGACATTCATCCTATTGAGTTGTCAAGAGAGTCACTTTTAGGCATCGAGTCAGTCCTGACTATGTCAGCATTGATTCGAGCTTGTTTATATATATATATATATATATATATATATATATATATATATATATATATATATATACTCTAGGTAGACTCCACAAGATCCACGAGTTGTTGAGCATTCAGATCAGGCCATGTGGCAGTGTCTTGACTATCCACATCAGCCCTAGCATTGCCCTTTTTTCTGGGATTTTCTCCCACAACTTTAGAGATTGCTAACCCTAGTGCTGCCGCCACTTTGAGCCGCTACTAGTGAGTCACTGCCCGCCTCCAACCACAGGACCGGTGCCATCGTGATTACCTCGAAATTGGCCATCGTGATTACCTCGAAATCGGCTATAAACCGAGACCCTCCACCAGCTCCGGCACCACCGCAATTGCTCCCAGCGAATACATTTTGTCCATCAATTTCCACCGCCATCACCGATTTCGGGACGTTTTCTGGTGCTAGCGAGCCTCCTCCGGTGAGGTCGATTACCCAGTGTAACACCCCAAATCCGGTTCACACTTAGAAACAAAACCGAAATGTCACTGGTCCCGATTTGATTGGCTAACCCTTTATTTAGGGGCCACCCTGTCAAATCAGTATATACAAACATATACATATATACCAAATATTTGCATTCATACAAAATTCTAATCTATTGTATAAATCACTCTGAAGCTTGGGTCTTAACCCACCTGTGCATTCTATTCACATTTCTCATCAATTTGTGGGTCTTGACCTACTTGTTGTACATATTCAATGTCCAAACATATTTACTAAAGCAAATATATTCACATATCATCATCAGACATTTTCTACTCAAGCAAATATCATCTCACAACACATTATCATGTATTGCATTTCATCACATTATTCTCAATATAACGAAATTATAACAATAATATTAACCATTCTATCGTCTGACAAGTCTATGCAAGAGACATCATTGCTCCTTCGTTTAGGCTGACACATCCACCTCATGATTATCACCTACATATAGTATAAAAACATGTCAGTAATAAGCGTTAATAGTCCAAAATATAACTAATATCAAATTGGCTATGAGAGCTAACTCTAATATGAAGAAAAACATTTATATACTTCACCAGAACTCTCTGAAGGGCACCTACTGAGGAGCCACTAGGGTGTAGACCCGGTAGCATCCCGAACTGACTGCCTTGCTGATGCCTCTCTCGGCATTTTCTGACTACAAGTATATCCTAAATCCTCTCCTTTCCTCCATAATTCTTTTAGCCTTGAGCACGAAGGCCGAGTACTCTCAAACAGTCGACTTTAGTAACCTTTGAACTACAAGTCCGGACGTGCACTGTACTTAACAGTACCTATAAACCACCATGTTCTCCAGGTGTGAGGAACTCAAATGCAGAGTTGTCAGGATCCCTCAGGATTGGAACAACCCGCTCACTAATCCAGAGCCCATTTTGACTGTCACGTGCACCCGCTCATGGTATATGCAAGTCGAATTCACCATTTCTTGTCTCACTGAAAAGTCGATAAAATTATATATATAGGCCTGGGAAGGGATTCATATAATAGGCCCGAAGGCAACTTATGGTGGATCTTATTTTCGAAATTATCCTCAAGGGATGTTAAGTGTTTAAAGTATACAATATTTACCCATGTTTTTAATGTCATTTTGTACTTCCCGGGCATAAACATAATTAATTAGGTGATATTTCTCGCTTTATTCTAGTTAATTAATATTTTATGAGATATACTTAATTTTGGAGTTTTAATGCAGAAAAAGATGAAACAAATTAAGCTTTGTAATTGAAAGGTCATAGTCACCCAATGGTTACTACAAGGAGTTCATAAAGCTCGATCAGGATGAATGTACATTACTTTGGCTGCATTTGAGTATGTCGAGGAGTTGGAAATTTGAATGGACATCATAATCAATTATAATACATTGATTTATGAGCACCTTCCTTGAATTCATGTATCTTATGGCCATCTCATCTTCTATATAAAGGGGTGGTCATTTATTATTTGAGATATCTCAACTTTTGGCTTAGAAGTAGTCGTAGTGTTTGTAATTATTTTCCTTTCATAATGAAAAGTAGTTTCTTTTTTATATTGTTTTATATTTTTATAGAGTAATTTTTTATTTCGTTCTAGAAAAGAATGGAACTTAACATGATTTAATTGAATTCATTTCAACCTCTTACCCTTTTATTCAATTGGATTGCTTGAATTATCATGTTCTTAATACTATGAGTAGACTGATGACCTATTACTTAGATCATGAGGTTTAATTGGATTTCTGGAAAAATCAGTTAGATCAGTCATTGATAATTCATCATACGACGAGTCTTTTGACTTGTTTATCGTTGTGGTCTGAAGATACACAATACCGTATGTGATTGTGGTCTGCATTATTTTGTTGATTAATCAATTATCACCGGAAAGTAGAAATTGAAGCAAAATAATAGATGCAAGAAGGAGTGGGAGCCACCATGTTATATAGCTCTCCTAGATCGGCAATTCGAGAGAATAAAAGATAAGAATAAGATGTGATGAAGATTAAATTCATGTTAAGGGAAATTCAACTCTAGAACGAGTTTTATCATTATAACTTCTCCTTTAATTTAAAGTTATTATGAAGTCGATTATATTTGTTTTGTTCTTCGTTTAATTTTCTTTAATTAATTTAAAGAAATTCATTTCTATGTGAGATCTCATCTTTGAGGGTTATTAATCCGAAAACCGTTTGGCTAAATGACCCGAGTGATGTGGGATCCAATAAAACGCTACTTAACCCGTCTTGCAAGCAATAAAATAAACATACAATAGAATAGAGCATAAAACAGAGACAAGTCCTAAATAGACCTGATAAGAGGTCCAAGCGTGTCCTTGCACCTAGGTAGCGAGTTCGTACTCTGTACCTACACATCAAATTTATAAGCTAATGCCCGCTAATTGAATGATGCATCAACTCAACATGAACATTACACTCCCAACACAGTCATTATCCATCACAATCAACAATCATGAGTGTAAACTTAATTCTCACTCATCCTATTCATATACATTTTATTGTGTTTTTCTAAGGTACTTTGTAGTCAATTATCATGTTTAGATTTAATTTACCTAATTAGATCACTAACATTCATTCACTATTAATCAAATCATTTAAATCATTACTTCATTCACAATCAAACATTTATCAGGACAATCAATCAATCCTACCATGTTTTGCTAACAATTGTCAATTTTAAATTCATCGGAGGTAATTATACCTCACGTCATCGGCAATTGGTGATGGCTAGGGTTTCGTCACGCTTGTCAGAGGTCGAATTTGGTGCTCGTCAGAGTCCAAAGTTCGATCGGGTTTGATTGGATGAACTTTGCAGAAGATCCATCAAATTTCACCCAATCCGCTTTTCTGGTAAGGTTCTGGCAGTTTTTCTGATGCAGTCACCGGTGACGTATACTGGTGGGATAGCGGTCGTATTGGGTATCGTTGGTACCAGCTCGGCGAGCTCAACGCGTCTACAATGTCAACACGGTCAACAGTGGTGGTGGCTCGCCAGAAAAGGGAAAAACAGGGGTGGTCGGTGGTGGGTGACGAGATCCGGCTGGCCTAGACGGCAATGGGTTCCGCTCCGGTTGGGGAAGGTCGTGGGAGGGTCAGTGACATCGAGGCGGTGATTGGATGGCAGTCGCGACGATTGCTGGCAGGAAAATCAGCTTCCGGAGCATGGCACAACCGCGGTGGCTTTCTCACGTCGTGGAGGGCTGCGGCAGCTGGGGGAGCTTGGGGCGGCACAACGATAGTGCGGTTGGGCTAGGAGGCATCGATCGGCGGTGGGATGGTGTCGGTGGTGGCGGTTAAGACAAGCAGAGGGGGTGGCGCGGTGGCAATGGTCGGAGTAATGGGTAGTAATATCGTAAATAAAATTTGACTCGAGCCTGAATCGAGTCAAAATTAATAACTAACTCGTAATAAATTCAAACAAATAGGGAAACATCCCATAAAATATAATACACGCCACACATCGCAATGACATACTCTATAACTATTAACCCACCCAAATTACCCGATAACACGCCCAAATGCCTTAAACGGCCTAAAAGTATTTCTACGATCCACTATATATAAAAATAAAAATAAACTGGCATACTCTAATATATTCTGATAACTCATTCATGACGTTATCATCATATACTTGGGTACACATATCCCTCATGGCTCATAACACACGACTGACCTCAGTTCATTACGCGTGTTCTGAAATTGACTCGACAGAAAATAACGGTCAAACCAACCGGTTTTGAATATAAAACTTTGATTCGAGTCACGGGGGTTTTACACCCAGACAACTTGCCTTCACCGAGGCTGACATTTAGAGACTGCCCACGACCATCACCGTGGCCGTGATCGTTACCGAAGAAGTCCTCATACCCAAATGTGATTTCCTCATTTTTTGGCCATTTTTCGGCACCAATTGATGGCAGAACACTGTCAATCACCGCCTCCATTACACTCCCCTATGTGGACCGTGACATGTGACAACTCATGTCGTGCCACTATTGGCTTTTTCTGCCGACGGGCACCGGTGGCTTTTACGACGATGGGCACTAACGGCCCTGTCCGGCCCGTTTGCCTATGTTCGTGTTTGCTGCCCACAATCCTATTCTCCTAGTCTGCGCACTTGTCTCCCTCCCCGTGTCTATACCCATGTCCACCTAGCCAACCCAGCCCACCATTTTAGTTAACCCAAATCGAGTTAAGTCGGACTGAGTCGGTTCAATTCAGCCCAGTTGACTCGGTCTCCTTTTTCAACCATTTTTGGACTGTTTTCGTCCCTTTATCGACCATTTTCGATAATTTGAGACCCTCTGCATTAGTTTAAATGCATATTCATATTATTTGGCATGTTTTGATTAATAAGTTTTTTTTATTATTTATTTGTTTATTTATCGATTTATTTATTTATTATGGTTTATTTCTAGTTATTTATATATTTATCAATTATGATGAATGATTATATGATTATTTCTTATTACTGATGATGTAGTTACTTATTAATATTAATATCATTCGTGTTTATCAATCTTATTTAATTATTTAATTATTTATTTATTTATTTAATTATTTACTCGCATACATATTATTTACTCATGTTTAGATGTGTTCATATATTTGATAATTATATTGTTATTATTCATGATTAATTGATATTAACTATTTATTCATTAATTATGTAATGAATTATTTATTTATATATTTATTTATTTGTTTCTAACATGTTATTTTTTAATATTTACTTGTATTTAGTTGCAAAAACATTTAGTAATAATAATAATATTATTATTATTTCTTTATTGTTGTATTATTTATTTATTTATTTATGTTCTTTTAAATAAGTAAGTTTATTATTTAATTATTAATTAGTTTTTTATTTAATTGTTAATTGTTATTTATTTACCTATTTATTTTCATGCATGTTTAGTTGTACTTATTACTTTATTTATTGTTCTTTTACTTATTCATCTTGTTTTTATTTATTATTTGTTTGTGTGCCTCGATTTATGTGTCATGCATTTATTCATTATCTTGCATTGTTTATTGATTGAGCTGAGTTATCAACTTTTTGCTTAATATTAGGTTCCAATGTAGGTTCTAGAGTCCAAACTTACCGAAGATATACTGATACGCTTGGACTTTGGACCACATGTCCATTAAGACTCTCTTAGATTTATCATTTACTCTATTTTAGATTAGATTTCTAGCTTGTAGGGTGTATTAAGTTTAAAACCAATGACCCGCGTCAGGATATTATACTTGTGAACTGGTCAGTTCAATCGTCAGTTTGAATCGAGTTAGTTTCAGAACACAAGTGTTGAGCCGAGGCCAACTTTGCATTATGAGTCATGAGAATTATGTGTAGCCGAGTATGTAATGATAATGTCAAGAGCACAACAGAAAAATGAGTTCTCAGAATATACGATATTATACTAGTTTATTTTTTATTTTTTGGTAAGTTAGCCCACGGTTTTAGGGCTATGTCTAGGTCATTATAGCACTTAGTATCCGTTTGAGGATTTGAGGGTATCTCATTTACATGCATCTTAAGGATTTTGGACTATCGGATTGCCCCTATGGGCCGAGCTTGATTGAGTCATAGATTTTCACCTCATTGAGTATAGGGTTTTGATGTCTATTTAGCTTTTTTGCCTTGATTCATGCCTATGGATTTACCTTTATGACTCGAGTTAGTTTTGACTTTAGACGGACTCAATTAAATCTTTTTGTCCGTATGTATATTGCATATACTTATAGGTGGGGCCCACTAGGCTATAAGTTGTCGAACTTTTAGATCGTGCCATGTGGCAAGATCTGAGCCATCCATGTCACTCCTAGCTTCATCACCCAATTATTTTCTAGAGATTTTCCCCAATTTTGATGATTTTCACCCTAGCGCCGCCGCCACTCCAGCTCACCCCCAGCCACTAGATCGGCACCACCATGACCGCCTCACGGTCGGCTATCAAGTCGCATCCCTCACCACCACTAGCACCGCCGGGGACGGAGTTGTTGCAGTCGATTTCCACCGCTGCCACAACTGTTTGAGCCCTTTTCTAGCGCAGACAAGCCACCTCTGGTTGATTCGACCAACCAGGCAATTTCACCTCACTGAGAGCTTCATTTTGAGACCACCATGACCATTGCCATGCCCACGATCACCGCCGGTGATGTCGCCGCATCCGGAGGCGATTCTGCCCCCTTTCTAGCCATTTTTCAGCTAGTAGCCGACCAGACTTTGTCGATCATCACTACCAGCTTGTTCCTCGTTGCCTAGGCTGTTGATCCCGATCGGCGGCGACCCTAGCATTGCCACTGTCTGTGTTTTCCTATGGCGGACACCGGCCTCCCCGTCCTCTAGTGTCCGTGTTCGTATCTGTGCCCGTGTCCATCAGTCTAGACCAGCCCAACCGACCCAACCCAACAGTTTATTTAACGTAGGCCAAGTTGACTAAGCCTAACTCAGTTCGGTTCAGCAACTCGTGTTTAGCTCTGTGTTCATATAATATAATGATATTATTATTTTATAATTTGAGTATTATTATTTTCAAGTATATATTATTTATATATTTATTCATGAGCATATATATTTATTTATTTATTATTTGTTATTAGTTATTTCCTTTATTATGTCTTGATTTGTGTGCTCTATGTTTAGTTGTAGGTTTATTTAGCAGTCTTCTTAATTAAGATGTATTGCTGAGCAAGCACACACTATCAACACTATCAGCATACATCATTAATAGAGATGTCAATATTTTACTTAGTAGTGGGTTTCAATATAAGTTACGGAGTCCGAGCTCACTGTAGAGGAGGTATCATGCTTGGAACTTGGACCATTGGTTCGTTAATACTCTTTTCAGTTTTATCGCTATAATCTATCGTTGATTTGATTTGTAGATCGTTGGACGTGTTAAGTGGTTGTTTTATTAGACCTCACTTAACACTGGCCATTTAAATATATTTTACTTCCAGGATTAATAACCCTCGAGGATGAGATCCTTTGAGTTGTTTTCAAACAAAGATCCACTGTAAGCTGCCTTCGAGCCTATTATATAACTCCCTTCCCAAACCTACATATAGTTTTATCGTGTTTTAGTGAGTTGAGAGATGGGAATACCAACTCATACGTACCATGAGCAGGTGAACGTGCCCGTTAAAGTGGGCTCTGGATTAGTGAGAGGGTTATTCAATTCCCGATGGATCCTGACAACTCTAGTTTTGAGTCCCTTAGACTCGGAGAAACTTGGAGCTTTACGGGTACTATTTAGCAGAGCGCACATCTAGACTTGTGGTTCAAAGGGTACCACTGACGTGTGCATGCGAGTACTCGACATTTATGCTCAAGGCCAGGAGAATTGCGAAGGAAAGGAGAGGCTAAGGATATACTGGTAGTCCCAAGGGACTAGGAAAATGAGAAAATGTTGAGAGAGACATCAAATCAGTCAGTTTGGGATGCTATCAGGTCTACAGCCCGATGGCTCCTCAGTAGATACCCTTAGGAGTGTTAACAAGAACTATATAAATATTTTTAATCAAAAGAAGAGTCAGATGTCATTTGCTAGTTTGCTATATAGTTATATTTTTGAACCAGTAATACTCGTTACTAACATTTTTCGTATTATATATGTAGGTTTCGTGATTTTGAGTCTACTTTGGTGGAAGGACAGATAAATGCAACGCACACTTGAGCTCGGTGCAATTATTTTCTTTTACGCTCTTACTTATATTTGATGTGTTTTAACACATATTTAGCGATGTCTTCCATTCTCTTGATGCCAATCAAGTTACTTCGATATATATTATTGATCGAGTCATATAGACTAGCTGCTTTAGACATTACTCGACTCGATAATGACATTTTCGATCCAGTTTTTAGGTGAACTGAAATCAAGGTGTCACATTAAATGTTTGCTTTATCGGACCTCACTTAACACGGGTCATCTAGATATATTTTACTTCCGTAACTAATAACCCTTGAGGATGAGATCCTTCGTGTTGTTTTTGAACTTAGCTTCACCTCACATTGCCTTCCGGCCTAATTATATGATTCCTTTCCACACCCTCTATATAGTTTTTATCGAGTTTTCAGTGAACCAAGAGTTGGTGAATCTAACCTTATGTATATCATGAGCGAGCACATACAGAGGTAGTAGTGGGCTCTGGATTAGTGAGAAGGTTGTACCATTCCCGAAGGATTCTAACATCTCTACGTCTTGAGCTTCCTCCCGGAGAGGCATCGAGTAGACAGGTAATATTGTGTTCAATGCATGCCTAAGAATACTTGGTCATTGTGCGCACAACCAGGTGTTATATGGAGGTTTGGAGAGGACTTATGATAGGTGCATTTTTCCAAAGGCTAGACCAATTATTGTGAAGAGAGGCATTTACCGAGATTGGCACAACACCAGTTTAGTTCAGGATGCTATAGAGTTTGTAGCTTAATGACTCCTTAGTAGATGCCCTTTTAGTGTTCCCATGGAGATTATATATGTTTTTCCTTCCTTGTGGAATATCATATTCAACTTGCTAGTTTATAATAGTTATTTTCCAGACTAGTGATAGTCGTTGCTTAAGTTTTTTATTATATATGTAGGTCTTGTGTTCCTGTGTATTAGGCTGCTTTCGTAGAAGAGCAGATAGATGCTACAAACACTGTACTCAGTGCACCGTAGTTTTCTTTCTTTCTTTTATCTGTGCTTGATGCGTATTTATGTATATTCAATTGAGTGTTGATTGCAAATTAGTAGTGTTTCCCATTCTAGAGATGCCAAGAGGATTGTTTTGGTTCAGTTTTTCGTTTGAGTCTTACAAATTAATTGATTTAGACATAATCAACTTGATTGTAACTATTTTGACTCGGTTCTTAGGTGAACTAGAATCGGAGTGCTACAAAATTCCTAACTTTCTTTAAAACTCTATTCAAAGAAAACTATGCTTGGTGTGAGATCCCTCAACTTAATCAGATATATAATACCTCTTAGTGTAAGATCTAATTTATTAGTGGGATGTATATAATGATTTCAAGTTGGTTAATTAAGCTTTTGAAGGGATGACTTAAGTTCATCACATTGCACTTTGGACCTAGCCGTTATAATTAATATTAGAGTCAATCTGGGCCCATATTAGATAGTGGGTTGGACTATGAATGTAGGTTAAGGTGCTAGACACGGGCTAAGCAAGACGTGGACTTAGGCCACTAGATAAGGCCATTGTTGGAATTTCAAGGGCAAAATTTCCCAAGGTGGCTAAATTGTGTGATCCCTCAACTTAGCCTTGCATCTAATACTTCTACTGTAAGATCCTGTGAGAATGTGTATAATGATCTTCAATTTGGTTAACTAAGCTTTCGAAGGGATGACTTGGGCCCATCATATTGTTGGCGCATCTCCCTTGCGTCCATCGATTTGAATTTTGACCCGCCGTTGAGTGCGGTTTGGTTCATGCATCCCTGATCTCGCATGCCTGGTTTCCCGGCTTCTATGGTCTGGTCCACCAGAGCACAGTGTAAAGGCGCCCTCCTAGCGACCTTGCGTTGGCGCCTAGTTTTGCCTATAAATAGAAGTTGGGCTCCAAGCATTTCCACTCTTTGCTCTCCTTCTCCCCTTACTTCCTCCTTACCTCACCTCCCTTTTAAGTCTCTTCCAGCCCTCCGAGGGTCCTCCTAGCCTAGCCCAACCACCTAGGGTTGTAAGTTTTTGGGCAGGAAACCCCAAGAGACCTCCACTTGGTCCCCTCAAAGTTTGAGGTATCTCTTGGCCCTTGTTTCATGGCCTTTTCTTGTTGTTTCATGTTTATATGTATGTGTTTTGTATTTTTCTATGGTTTTTGGCATATAGATCTACCTGCCAGAAGTATGTAGAAGTTAGAATCATCATTTGTAAGCATGTAAATAAATAGTTATGTATTTTTTGGTTCACTGCTATCGTGATCTTGGACTCTTTCACTATAAAAATCATAACTTTCCTGGTAAATGTCTAATTTGCATGTTATTGGTCTTGTTACACTAACAACACGCATATCTACATGTTTTTTATTGTGCACTTCGTTGGATACAATGTCTAAATGCATAAAAAGGAGCCAAACTTGTCAAAAGATGACAGCCTTCGGGGTCTATGTGACCAGGCTGCCCCTTTTCCCCAATTTTTACTCTCTGATGTTATGAATTTTTCGGGCCATTCTTGTGTGCTTTTATTTCTATGTCTTTTCATTTCCATGAAAAATATTCAGACTAATTTAACCACCTTGAGGCATGAAAAAACCCTAATTGTTGTAATGTTGGACTATTTTGCCACGCTCTGCACTTAGGCTCTGTGGTGAGTATCCTAAAATATATTAATAAAATCTGCAAATATTATGTAATAACTCCCTATAAATATCTACATAAAATATGTCAATTTTTTAGTTAAGTAAAAATAATTTACACTATTAATCAGGTTAGTATTCCGAATAGTGCAGGAATGCATGGTGAAAACCTTACTTTCTCATTCCGGTTGTAAATTTGAAACCTAGTCAAATGGAGACAAATATGAATGAAATTCATACCGCACCTTAGGATGTGTCTTAGTAGCATCACATCCAAAGTTGAGAGAATTTGGATAAGTAGATTAGAAGTTAGGAATTTCCTAATCCCAATAAAGTCTAAATTTGACTTTATATGGTGTTGGTTAACAATCCCCATTAACACAAACCCATTTGGAGTCTCTAAGCTCAAGAACGACTTAGTAAGTTTGGTGCGCGACCAAAGAATACAGTTCCTAACACCCAATTCTTGACCTTAGTGGGCCTTGTTCATCATAATTAGTCCATGGACTATCACTTTATAAAATCATACTTTGGCTTTTGAGTGTCAAGGTCCACAAGTCTAAATTTCAGCCCATTTGGACTTTATTTAGCTTGTCTGAAAAATCATTTAGTTAAGCTCGTTCAATTAAAATAAAAAATCAGATTTCTCTAACAAAGTGTACATAAAACACTAAATCATAATTAAGTCACCTAATGATGTTTAATCTTTTATTAATCATATAATTAAGATAATTAGTTGTCTTATGAATGTTGTGCATGTGTGGAAGCTTTACCTCAATATGTGTGCCGATGTGATCCAAGTTTGATTTTGGTTCCATCTTTGTGCTAAGTTACATAAGGTGAGCTCGTCATTATATGATAGGTCCATAAGATTCCTTTTCTTTTACTCTCCCTGGTTCCTGAAGTGTCCAGTTTAGCCCTATTTTAAACGTAGGATGGCATTCGGCATTTTTTGGATCCCTCAAATATCAAGTCATTTAGCCATCTCACAAGTTTAATAAAACTTCAAGGCTGAGATTCCCTAATGTTTATCAAAAAGTAAGTTACAAAAAGATTATTATACAAACTCCTACCCAAGCCTACTATGTATATAAATTAGGGTTTTCGATTTTACGAACATGAGAGATAAGTACACATATTATGAATCACAATAATATTCATTCAAACACTTACGTAGTGCAAAGCATGAGTGTATTACGTAACGCGTGTATTACGTAATGCAGTACATTTCTAGAATTTTTGGCACAAACAAAACTATTCCATTTTGCAACTTGAGCACCGTGGTGGGCGTTATATTGAAGTTGTGAGGGCGTATGCTATTTTGATGAATATGAATATTAGCCACGCATGTGAGCCGAAATTTTTAGTAAGTTGCTTTGCTTATTGCCCATATAAGGCACTTCCGAAGTTTTCAAAATTTCCGTAGGTAATAGAATTCTCATTTCTCAGTATTGTTTTGCCGGTCATTACTTAAGATTGGTAATAAAATTTATTTGATTATTAACATATTTTTTATATTTGGATGAGGTGTCTTAATTGGCTTTCGTACCATGCATGTCGATCATACTACATAAGAATACTTATAAAAGCTTAAGGCTCGTAACATGAACATTCTTAGCCACTGAAGAGGCGACACCTCGCAACTAATACGGTAACTTTATTTCATACTAATGATCACTTTGAACTATAAAAGATAAGCATCCCTGCTCTAGTTAAGAGGTTGGTTGTTGTAATATGCTCAAATTCTTATTTATAGTTCAAATGATTGGACTACGTATCTTATTATTTGATGTGTATTACTTGCGTTAACGTAAACACTAGGTCGTAGTTACCTAATTTACATACTCGTACCAATGAAAAATAAATAGAAAAGGCATTATCAAGTATGAGGGCATCATTCCCTAACATTCTGTATACTTTTCCATCAATGCTTTCTCAACACAAATAGTTGGAACCAAATAAGTTTAACGTGCCCTAAAGTGTAACCGAGCATGAAGTCGTAGTTATCTCATGCTCATAAAACGTTACAAACTCCAACGGGTTTAGCCTAAGTGGGCTAGCATGGGGCAGTCTTGGCTAGGTTATTTATGGAGCTAGTTGCACCCTAAGGGCTCGGAAAAATCCTAATTCGTGGTCCCCTTACCTATTTGCTCCCAATTTTTTATATGATCCTACTGTGGTGCATCTTAATGTGTGGGTTAAATTTCATACAAATCCATCACTATTTGACTGTTGCTCGAGATTTTACACCCGGAATCAAGCACGTTCACCCTACCATCTTGCACTATCCGGGAAACTCACCTAATCAACTCATAGTTGCACGAATCGGCCGATTCCGTGCGGAATCGGCCGATTTAAATCGGATCGGCGTCGCGCCGATCCGATTTCGGGGCCGACTCGGTCGGCCCCGAATCGGGTCGTGAATCGGCCCGTATCGGCCGATTCCGACCGATTTAAATCGGAATCGGAATCGGCCGATTTAAATCGGAATCGGTTTTTTAGGAAATTACCAAAATACCCTAGGTATAATTTTTATTAAATTATTTAAGCATGGGTAAAATGGTAATTTGGATTTAAAAACCTAAATCATCCCCCCCCCGATTCCGCCGCCCGCCTCGTACGTTCCCTCCGCCGCCCTCCGCCGCGCTTGCGCCGTCCTCCCTCCGCCGCGGTTGCGCCGTCCTCCCTCCGCCGTCCTCCGTCCGACCAGGCCACCGCCGCAGCCGTTGCGACCGCCGCCCGCACGCGGGTTCCGCCGGCCGACGCGAGGGGAGCGATTCCGCCGCGATTCCAGTCGGATTGTTGGTAAAAGTTGTGTTTTTTATGCTGGGATCTTGGTTTTGTTAATCGTTTGTTCACCACTTATTCTGTATATTCCTAGTTGAACCAAATTTTTGATCAATAACTTGATTTCTCCACTTATGTTGGTGATGTTAGTAATTATTTTTATTTTTATTTTTATTTTTGTAAGGATTGTGTGATGCTTTGTTTGCTGTATGTGTGGATCAATCTATCTTCAATCTGGTTGTGGTTGGGGTGGACGGGAGAAGAATTCGTGTTGGTTTTTTTTCTTTAGGCTTGGCTCGGTTCTGTACTGGCTTATGCTGCTGTGGAGTAATTTTGTGCAGTGGGACTGATTGGCTGTGCTAGGGTTTTGTCCATTGTCTTTTGGTTCAGGGTTTTAGGGTTTTAGCCCTGTGTTCTTGGAATTGGTGTTTGTTGGCAGTGGTGGTGTGAATCTGTTTCCCATTGCCCTGATTGGCTGATTCCGGTAGTGGCTTGGCAGGGTTGGGTCAGGTCTGAGCTGTTCATTGGAGCTGCTTGTTGTATTTTGATTATGGGTTTTAAGCTTTTAGCACTGTGTTCCCTGAAACTAGTATTTCCAAGTACCTGTGTATGTCTGTTTCTGATTGCTGAGCCCGGTCTGAGCTGTTTATTAGAGCTGCGTACTGTATTTTGATTATGGACGTTTTAGGCTTTTAGCTCTGTATTCTGGCAATTAGTGTTTCCAGTAGTGGTTTGTATCTGTTTCTGATTGCTGATTGCTGATTCTAGCAATGGCTTGCTTGGATTCGTTATGTTGGATGGAGAATCAGTGAATGCTTGTTTCGCCTTTTTTTTTAATTTGTATCTGAATTTTGATGTTTATCTCATTCTATGAACATTAGGTGTTTTTTTTGTTTTTTTTCTAGTCTATTGATTATTGGAAATTATAAACTTCATCAATCAATAATAGATCCCTTTGATATTCGTCATTTGATTGAATTCGTTGACATTTGTCACAGAGCATTTGTTTTGTGTCTTCTTCAGCAAATGATAGGTAATATTCCATGTACTCATCATCCAAACAAAAATCCTAAATTGACCGACAGGGAACCCCGTGTGTAGGAGCTGATTTGTTTTGTACTCTCTTCACTGCCAGTGTAGTTTGTACTGCTAGTGTTGATATGCTAGGGTTTTTAGGAACTGTAATTGACGGTTTTTGCAGATAATTGTCTTTGCCTTGGTAATTGCAGTTAATTGTCATTTGAAGTTATCAAAATCTTCGAGTATATCAGGGAAGATGGATTTTGCATGGGAATATGGCACACCACTTGAATGCATCTAAGAAGCAAGTCATCTGTAACTTTTGCGGAAAAACCATAAGTGGAGGGATATATCGCTTCAAGCAACATATTGCTGGACTCAAAGGAAATGTTATGTACTCTACCGTTGTATTGTCATAATTACATACCTTTGTGATTGTTGTATAAATACTTGTATTTGTGTATTTATGTTGAGAAATTATATAATTCTGTATTTCAGGTATTTTTGAACTGAGTTGGCAAATTTTTGTATATGACCGATTTGAACCGATTCAACTGAACCGATTCCTGGCCGATTCAGACCGATTCCGATTCCGATTCCGATTCACGGGAAAACCGATTCCGATTCCGATTCCGATTCATGCAACCATGAATTAACTACCTAAATGAAGCTGTTTAAAAACATTAATCCTTTTTCTCAACCCTTAATGGACGTCAATAGAACCTAACGAACCACCATTAAAGAAAGACTAAAAATTCATAAACAAAATTAAAAGTTCGTTTGTCCTTTTAGTATAATTATCAACCAGCCGCGAGGGTTGGACAACTGATAATTATATTTAACTTCAGAACTTGTTCAAGGTATGAATCTTCATAAGAACCAGTCATGAAGGCGGACAATACATACGAATATCAATCAAGAACTTATTTATGAAAGAAATTTTAAAAGAAATCTCAGATGATCGAATTCACATAAACTTACTTATAGACTCAAAAATAAAAACTTACATACCATATTTCTTCGACGGAGATAAATTTGCCTTATCACAGACTGAAAGGCTTAACTGCCCATCATTCTATTCTTGCTCTCTGTTTTTCTATTCGCCCTTCTATGTCTTTGCATCCTGACCTCTGTATTTATAGAGTGTTATAGAGTGAGTCGGTCTCTTACCGATGCCATTCTCTTGCCCTTACTAAACAAATTTACTTAATTGCCCTTGTACTTATAGCATGTCCATACAAGATATTTTATTTTGAGCACACACATAAAAATGTCAAATGACTTATTTATCGTTGTATGATGTCATCGTGTGGGGTCCGGCTGACATCATTCACTTTTACTTTTCTGATGGGTTATCTACCCTTTCATGCCATTGGCCTTGTTACGCTAACAACGCGTAAATTTACTTGTTTTTTATTGTGCAGTTCCTCAAATATAGTGTCTAAATGCTTAAAAGGGAGTTTAACTTGGCAAAAGATAACAGTAATCATTGTCCTTGTGGTAAATTTTTTAGGGTCATTCTTGTGCCTTTTTATTGCTTAATGCGTTGGCAGTTGCACGAAAATATATGCAGACTAATTTAATCATAAAAGGCATGAAAAAACCTTAATTGTTGTGATGTAAATTTTGGATTATTTTATCACGGTCTACATTTCGACTATGTGGTGAGCAATCTAAAATATATTAATAAAATTTAGAGAAATTATGTAATAACTCCCTAATTGTCTACATAAAATGTGTCAATTTTATAGTTAATTAAAAATCTTTGTTAATCAGGTTGGTATTCTGAATAGTGTAGGAATGGAGGGTGAGAACCCTACTTCCTCATTTTGGTTGTAAAATTTGAAACCTAGTCAAATAGAGATAAATTTGAATGAAATTCATACCACACCATAGGTTTTATCCTAGTTGTATCACATCCTATCCCAAGAGAAATTGGACAAGCAAATTACAAGTTAGTAGTTTCCCAAGTCCAATAGGTCCACCATGCTCCAAAATTAGTCTTGTCAATACTTTTCATTTCCAAGCCCACTCAAGCCCAAATCCTTTGATTTAGGACCTGAAATTTCTCTAGGTTCAAGCTCTATTGTGTTGGTTAACAATACTCATTAACCCAAGCCCATTTGGAGTCTCTTGCCTTACAAACGACTCTTAGTAAGCTTGGTGTGCGACCATGGAATATTGTTCCTAACACCTTATGCCTAACATCAGTGGGCCTTGTTCACCATGATTGGTTCATTGGCTAGCACTTTATAAAATTATACTTTGGACTTTAAGTGTCAGGGCCCACTGGTCCAAATTTCAGGCCATTTGGATATTATTTAACTTGTGTGAAAAATAGTTTAGTTAAATTCATTCAGTGAAAACTAAAAATTGGACTTTTCTAACTAAGTGTACTTGAAACCTTAAATCATAATTAAGTCACTGAATTAAGTTTAATCCTTTCTTAATCATATAATTAAGATAATTAACTATCTTATGAATGTTGTGCATATATAGAGGCTTTCCCTTGATCTGTGTGCCAATGAGATCCAATTCTGATTTGGTCCAATCTTTGTACTAAGTTACACAGGGTGAGCTCATCAATCTAGGACGTGGAGCTTCACTCATGTAGGTCCGTATGATTCCTTTCCTTCTGCTTTGCTTGGTTCCTAAAGTGTCGAGCTTTGCCCGGTTTTAGACATAGGACAAACATTAGTAGTGTTTTATCAGATCCATCCAATGTCGAGCTATTTAGCCATCTCCCACAAGTTTAATAAACTTTAAGGCTGAAATTCCTGGATGTTTTTCAAAAACTATGTTCTAGAAAGATTATTATACAAACCCCTACCCAAGCCTACTATGTATATATATGAGGGTTTATGGTTTTATGACCATGAGAAATAAATACAGGTATTATGAATCACACTAGTACTCCTTCAAACCCTTAGGTAGTGAGATGTATGAGTATATTACGTAATGCAACACATTTCTAGAATTTGTTGCACTAACTAAACTGTTCCCTTTTACCACCTGAGTACCGTGGTGGGTGTTATATTGAGGTTGTGAGGGCATAAGTTATTTTTATAAATATGAATATTAGTCATGCATGCGTGCCAACATTTCTAGTAAGTTGCTTTGCTTATCGCCCATGTAAGGTACTTCTGAAGTATTCTAAGTTCCCGTAGGTAATGGAATTCTCATTTCCCAACATTGTTTTTTCGGTCATTATTTCGGGTTGGTAATCAAATTTATTTGATTATTAACATTTTTTTTAAATATAGGTGAGATGTCTTAACTGGCTTCATACTATGCATATCGATCATACTACATAAGAAGACTTACAAAGCTTAAGCCCCGTAACATGAACACTCTTAGTCATTGAAGGGGTGACATCCACCAATAGCTAATAGGGTGACTTTACTTAATGTTAATGATGACTTTCAACTATAGAAGAGGTACACCCCTGCTATAGTTAAAAGGATGGATGTTGTCACTTGCTCCAATTCTTATTCTTAGTCAAGTGATTGGATTATGTATCTTATTACTTAATGTGTATTACTTGTGTTATTGTAAACACTAAGTTGTAGTTACCTGCTCCACATACTCGCACCAATGAAAAATAAATACAAAGGGCATCATCAAGTGTGATGGCATCATACCCTAACATATGGTCTTCACGGAGTGTGAACTGTATGCTTCTCCATCAACACTTTCTCAACACACAAATAGTTGCAACCAAATAAGTTTAGCATACCTCCAAGTGCTCATCATCGTGTTTCAGAATTGTGAGGCTTACATATGTTATAGACGATTGTTAGAGTGCCCAAAGTGTAATCGCTCTGCAATAATATTAAAATATATGTTAAAGGAAACACTTGTATGCAATCAACAATCACATAAGCTTAATCATAATTATACATGGGTGTATACAACCTTCAAGGCTCCTGCTCATAAATTGTTACAATTCCAATCCTTCATACAAAAGGCCGCTAACAATTCAACACAATTAAATGTGATCACCAATTATGAGACTTCTGATCTGTTTGCCTATATGGGTCATCTATACTACACATCAATTTTATATAGGGGAAACTATTAGTAATTAAATAAGTTGATTACTAGTTTAAAAATAACTACTGATAAGTTAACTAGAAGATGTGTATCTTAACACCACGAAATATCTTAAAACTTAAGAAAGACAAACTTGGCAATAAGGAAGGATAACATACTTTCATAAAAAGGCTAGCTAGCAAATGCGACAATGATACTAACATACATAAGAAACTTATGCCCTCATATCCTTCATATACCACACCTGCCACGGTACCTAGGTGGATCGGAACCAATGTGCCACCGTTTTTGGAAATGCCCTACATTCAGAGTACCCTACACATATTGCATTACTAAAGAGTTGAAGGGGAACTATTACAATCTACATATCTCCATACCACTCACTCTCTTAATTGTAAAAATCGTAAAATTGCGCGTAATAATATAATAGACTTAGGGAGGGACTTATATCATATATTTTTGGTTCTTTAGTTTGAAAACCAACAAGCGATTTCATCCTTGTAGTTTTTTTAAACTTGTAGAAAATACGGTTAAATGTCCCTACATCGATGGGATCCAATAAAACGTCATTGACGACATCCAACGTCTAAAAATTGGTTATAATGTCACACATTTAGCCAATTAGAGATGAAGTAGAAGAGTCTATGCACTTGATGAGCTCACTCCGAGGTTATAATCTCACACGTGAATCGAGTTCTTCGTCCTTACTCGATGAGCTCACTCCATATAACCTACCAAGTGAAAAGGAAAAACCTTAATCACTCGATGACCCATCCGACATGCAAAACGAGCCAAAGCCTAAACATAAAATTAAGACATAAGTCACTCAAGTAACTTAGTTACTAGCTTCATGGAGTTTTAAATCTCATTAGGTACCTCTTAATTAAAGTTTAGGGTTTGATGGGCCAAACTAAGGTTTTATCGAATGAACTTAACTAACGATTTTTGGATGGGCCAATTAGTGTCCAAACAGCCTATAATTTAGACCACTGAGCTCACTCTATGGGTTAAATGAGAATTTTACGAAGTGAAGGCCCATGGGCTAACATGGTGAACAAAGTCTACTAAGGTCAAACCTGTGGTGCTTGGAACAGTGTTCTTGGGCTGCCCACCAATTTTGCTATGGGTCGTTCATGGGTTTGGAAACTTGAAATGAGTTTAGGTGAGTGGGTATAGTTAGCTAACACCATGGGATTGAGCCCCAATAAATCTCATGTCCAAACTCCAACGGGTTTGGCCTAAGTGGGCTCAGCATGGGGAGGTATTGGCTAAGTCATTTGTGGAGCTGGTAGGATCCTAAGGGCTTGGGAAAATCCTAACTCGAGGTCCTCTAATCCATTTGTCCCAATTTTTTATATGATGCTACTGGGGTACATCTTAATGTTTGGGATAAATTTCATACCAATCAATGACCATTTTACTATTGTTTTGGATTTTACGCCCGGAATCAAGGAGTAGGGTTTTCACCCTACATTCCTACACTATTTGCGAAACTCACCTAATTAACTACCTAAATGAATTTTACTTAATCCCAAAATTTTCAAATTTTGGGCAGACAGTTAGTGAGTCAATACATAATTTTTCTAGATGTTATTAACGTAATATATGTTTTTCACTAGGGAGGCCAAGCACAAAGCATGTCATTTTAGTCATACAGAACAACATAGACAACACATAGTTAGGGGTTTTGTTCATACCCTTTAGGTGGTTAGATTAGGCTTAGTATTTTTCATGGAGAAACTAACATAAGCAGATATAAACGTGCAAAAGTAGAACCCTAAAATCTAACTAATTGGGGAAAGGGGTGGCCAGATCACTGTAACAGTGAAAGATGCCTTCTTTCACCAACGTTGGCACCCTTACATGCTCATAGAAGCTAAAACAGGTAAAACACCATAAATAAAACATTTAGATCTATCTGTCATGAGCAAAATAGAAAACGAATCATGCAAATGGATGTTCCTAACATGAGATATCATGGATCTACCGAAATAGTGTATGTAGTGGACCTAGCTGAGGTGTAAAAATCATCGATATTTTTATAAACCTCCAAAAATAACGAAGTCAGTGCGTAAATTTTCCTAAGACATGCAGCTACATGAATAAAATGCATTAAAAATCAAAATAGAACAGCATAGTAACAACCAAGGCATAACAACCGCAGACAAGGGGTAAAGGTGAGACCTTTACTTCAATCAATTCTTAGTGGTCTCTTGGGGCATCTTACCTTAAGACCATCAACCCTATGGCTTGTACCAGCTTGGAGAGGCCTAGAGGAGGTCGAGAAGTGATGGAGAGGAGGAGAGGAAGGAAGCCAAGGGGGGGTCGGAGATGAAGTGTTGACAAGGAAGAAAAATGAGGGGATATGCCCCTTTTATAAAGGGGAGAAACAATGCCATCCCGAGGGCGCTCTACCAGCGCCTTTGTGCTGGCCCATGTTAACCCAGACCGAAGGACACCGTAGGGCCAGGCACGCACCTAGCTTGGCACGCAAGGTTCGGGTCACAAGGGCATTGGCACAACACCTTTGTGCTGGCAAAATTTAGGTAGGGGGGGAGGGGAGGGAGGGGGAGGGGTCGAATTCCAATCTCTGGGTGCTCGACTAGTGCCTTTGTGCCCATACCTAAAAACCCTAACCCTAATTCCCAAATTGGCTGGCACATTGGTGCTAAGACAATAATATCTTTGTGCCAGAGCCAATTCTTACACACTTTAGGTTTTACCCTAACACAGACCAGGATGACCTCAGGAACAGTGTCACAGGTCTTGCAGGGGCTAAGATCATCTGAATGGGATTCAAACACACCGTAAACACCCTAGACTCGTGACGAACACAATCCTACACCAAACTAGACTCGACTCAAAATACAAATAAAAAGAAAAAAATAAGAGCAAGGACGCATACTGTCTAGCCAAGCAACACTGAGTACTGGGGCAGACTAAGGTTGTGGCTCGTACATATATATCATATATAAGTACACGACAAAAAGTGTCATGCAAGCAACTCGATTCTGGTTACAACCAAACTAGAATGTAAACCGTTGGGCAAAAGCGAGGGTTTTACAAGAGACGAAGATAAAATATTTAAATTAAATATGTAGCTCATATCAATTATATCATGTTTAGGTCACCTTACTTTTTTCTTAATTATAGTATTTATAGATAACATGGAATGATGGGAATCAAATCTTCCCTGGTGGGAGAAAATCTTTTTTTAATAAAGAAGCAAATAATCACCTTTTTTAATAATTTTGTGATATTATAGTGGAGCTTCCAGTAATTTTATAATTTTTTTAAAAAACCATGCAAATCTATTGAATGACCGGGATGACACGGCACACTCAGGGGCACTATTGGCTATATTCCACCAGGCATTATTATATTTCTAATGTCTTTTTGAAAATCAAAACATTTGGTTTGAATCTTTTTATATTTTACTTTCACCGATTTAATTTGCATATTATTTTATGAGGAATTTCTGAATAAATTGGGGATGCAATACACTATTGGTGATTCAATGATAGTTTGCGTAAAATTTGGTACTTTTTTGTTTAATGGCTTTAATACCCCTGCTTATGTAAATTGGGTGGGTAATTAGTTTGGCTTGGGAAGATGGCTCCCAAACCTGATTTTTTATTTTAAAAAAACATGCACTTCCTAATGGAAGGTAGCCCCCAATAACGGTGGAGGGCGGCTGATAATAGCACAAGAAGAGGGTGGTCGGCATCCCCCACTCTCGTCCGCGTTGGACAGGGACCCGATCTGGCATAAGAAACCACCTCCTGCCGATGCTATTTTTTAGAGAAAAGAAAAACTCGGGATCAGTTTGGGCTACCTTACCTACCGAAAATAAAAAGCCTTACACACGAGCTACAATTTATATAGTTTATACGATCTTTAACTTTTAATTAAAGCAATTTAATGTGTTTCACTACTCAAATTTTACACAAATAAATATAAAAATAAATGATAAGGGTACTCATAGATGTTCAACCTATAAAATAATTTTAAACTTTTCATCTTAATTATCAAAATAGATGTTCAACCTATACATGTTTAACCTACTTCATATATATATGTTTAAATTTGATGTCTAACTAATATAAGCTACACAAGGTTTACCTCATCTTCATTTTTTCTTTATATAAATTACCGTTCAATCATAAAAAGTGTTTTACTACCACCCTAAATTCCTCTTACATTATTTACAACACTATCTAGAGAAAACTATGCTCGGCGTTTTTTCACTTCTTGTATACTTCCAGAATATGGTACAACCAGAAATGTGACAGCACACTAATAACCTGCAATGTGACAACACACTAATATTGTTTAAAATGTTATTTTGGAAGACCCCCACTCATAAGATATTCAATGACCATTCCCAGTTATGCAAAAATGGCATTCCCTGACTAAGGTACAGAAATTATTGATCTATTGTTGCTTCACTTTGCCTTGGGGGAAGATGCATATCATTAGATCTTGCATAATTTCAATTTTGGAAATTTGCCTTGGGGAAGATGCATATCATTATATCTTGCTTAATTTCAATTTTGGAAATCGGGAATGAGTGCTCTACAAGCATTCCAAGCAATAGAAAGGACATGGGAATTGTTAAGAGTAAATGAGAGCTTGTGAGGGAACAACTTTGGTCGTGGTAGAGTTAAACAAAAGAACCAAACTAAATCCTTTTCTTGTAATCATGTACCATACATTTGGTAAGAAATAATCACTTTTGCACAAAGAAGACATTTTCATTGTTTATTATTTGAAATTTTTCAGACAACATGGTATGGCGAAAATCAAATTTTTTCAGTGCTTAGAAATCTAGACAGCATAGCTACCGGTAAGGAAGCAAAATATCTTACCTTCTTTTTAAAGAAATAATTTTTTGATATCATAACGAGGTTTTCGGGAATATTTATGATTTTTTCAAAGAAAATATAAAAAAACGGACAAGTAACTAGGATGGCACCCATAACAATCTTCTCTTTTTATCAATAAAAATGCTATTAACGGGAAAAATTAATTGAATTGATTAATAAAAAATTAAATTGAATATAACCTAGACACTAAAATTTATGATTAAATTACATATTTATTAGTTAAAATTAGTATTATTAAGTAAAATAATCAAATAATTTTATTTGTTTTTATTCCAGAAATTATTGCAACCATTTTTTTTACTTAATAATACTAATTTTAACTAATAAATATGTAATTTAATCATAAATTTTAGTGTCTAGGTTATATTCAATTTAATTTTTTATTAACTTTATTGATAAAAAGAGAAGATTGAAAGCAGGCGGGTGCCATCCTAGTTACTTGTCAGTTTTTTTATATTTTCTTTGAAAAAATCATAAATATTACTCCTGAAAACCTCTGTTATGATATCAAAAATTATTTCTTTAAAAAGGTAAGATTTTTTATGAAAAGTGTTTTTACTGGTAGCTATGCTGTCTAGATTTCTAACCACTGAAAAATTTGATTTTCACCCATACCATGTTGTCTGAAAATTTCAAATAATAAACAATGAAAGTTGCCTTTGTGCAAAAGTGATTATTTCTTACCAAATGTATGGTACATGATTACAAGAAAAGGATTTAGTTTGGTTCTTTGTTTAACTCTACCACGACCAAAGTTGTTCCCCACAGTTTTTCCCCATTTACTCTTAACAATTCCCATGTCCTTTCTATTGCTTGAATGCTTGTAGAGCACTCATTCCCGATTTCCAAAATTG
>JAURVB010006364.1:0-18389 GCA_033002965.1 Piper betle | reverse complement strand
CAGTGACAAGTTTCAAATTGCAGGCAGCTTGCCCCAATTGAAATCAGGTGCATTTTACTTCATTCGACATGATTTAAATCTCTGATATCTCCTCTTAAACTGCTGATCAACTTCTTTCTAAGTGAGTATTCCACGAATAAGAGACATTGATGGAAGAAGTTAACAAATGATATGGAGGAGGTACATGTGGATGAAGATAGAAGAAAGAACATCCTAAAAGCACTAAATTAGTTCCTCTATTTTTGCTTGTTCGTATAGGCTATAATCATACAAAAGAGCATATGCATGTTGAAGATCCATAATTGGATGTAACCTCTTGAAGTTGATGTTCTTTCTTTTAATGCTTCACTAGGTCTGGTGTATATGTACTGTGGTAATGACTCAGAAAAATGAAGTAGCCACCAAAATAAAAATAAAACAAAGAGGAAAAGAGGTTTTGTTATATTACTAAAAAGGGGCAATCAAAATCTAATGCTCTTGATAAGAAAATGAATCACATGAATCGTTATTGCCCTGCTACTTCATAATGCTTACTGCAACACTTTGATGGAGATTAATAACTAAATCCATTCTAAATATCAATCTATCTATATTGACTAACCTTGTACAATATGCAATGAAAGTATGATTAAAATTTATATCGGTCGGTTCTTATTCGTTGAGCATATCCATTAATTAGTATGCATCTGAGCAAGATTCCCAAACACAGCTTCTAATCAATGAAATGGGCATCCATCTTAACTCCTAAATAGCAAAGAAAAAAGAAAAAGAATGCGAAGGATAAGATGACGAGCGGTGCACTGACAAGGGTGTCATCCAGGGTGGCAACGAGGACGAACTTCCCATTGGGGGCGAACTTGACGAAGGACAAGGCCGACCACTTGTCGTCAATCAAGGTCTTGAGGCAAGAGCCATTGGCGGCATCCAGATCCGGCACGACCCGTCGTGGCTGCCGGAGACGATCACCGACCCATCCCGGATAAAGTGGACGGAGGTGACGGGATCGGAGTGGCCGGTGATGACCCGGACGCACTTGCCCGTCTTGACCTCCCAGATGCGGAGGGTGTTGTCGAAGCCGCCGGAGGCGACGAGGTTGGACTGGGGGTTGAAGACGACGCAGAAGACGAAGTGGGGTGGCCACGCAGGGTCTTGAGGAGGGGGTCGGAGGAGGACGCGGCGGCGCGGGTGTCCCAGATGCGGACCGTGGAGTCGTCGGAGGCGGAGCAGAGGTATTGGGAGGACGACGACCACGCCAGGTCCGACACCCCGGCGGTGTGCCCCACCAGCCGGGCCAGCAGGTGGAGGTCGGCGTCAGGTAGACGAGGAGCGTCTTGTCCAGGGAGGCCGTCGCCAGGAGGGCCCCGTCGTCAGAGAACTTGGCGCAAGACAGGGCCCGGTCTGTGGTCCGTCAGCACCATGTGCAGCCGGTACGGCGCCGCCGCCGGCGACGGCGATGGGGTGGCGGCGGCATCGTTCGCGGGCTAGGGATTGGTTACGCTTCTCCGCTGAATAATTAAGTGCTAATAACCCCAACTTTTTAATATTATGTTAAGTTCACCTCTCGTCTCGCCTGTCCCGACAATAAATATATTACAAGCGTAATTAAGGAAAGTAATAAAAAAGTTTTTAATAAGAATAACTATTTTAGTTTTGAAGTAACAAAATTATCATAAAAATATTTAACAGGGGAGTGATTTAATTTAAGAAATAATAACTAATAATATTGTTTTAATAATTTGATGAATCTAATTTAATCATATTTAAACAGTGTCCATTTTCTTGCCCACTTCAGTGGCGCACGCTGACGGAGTGAGTGAGAGTACGATGAAAATTGAAACAGCCATGACTTGAAAGCTAATTTTTAAGAACTCGTTTTCTTGTGACTTACACTACCCAATTGTTCAGTACTAAGCTAAGCTCCTTCATGTGAAGGGGATTGAAATCGGTACATTGTCTGTTGTATAGTAATAGTGCCGATTTGGATACTCTTCTGAAATGTGAAAGAAGAAAAAGAAAAAGAAAAAATAAAATAAATTCAGATTCTCTTCCACTCCCCATTTTGTGCTTCAAGAATACTCTTGTAAGTGAACCTCCGAGCATACCTCAATCACCTTTGAACACTTTTTGCCACCAATTAAAGATAATCGAGCTTTAGGCAATTAACATTAACCATAATCGCACAATATTTTACTTCTTGGATAACGTAAAACGTATCACATGACTGCTGCATGTCGCATAGAAAGATAAAAAAGGCATGCAAAACATAACATGAGATTAACCACTTCCGTAAGAAATGTCCGGCCTGCATAAATGTATTTTGGAGCAACCATGGGCATATGGATGGCCTGCCTTAGCAGGAAACCCTGATGCTGGAGCGTCTTTGACCAATACTGCCACGTAAGACACAGAACTGCAGCTTGTAACCAAGAAGAAGAGCATGGCAAGTGCCACTCCTAGAACCATGCAGATGCTATTTCTCTTTAGCTCCATCTCTCGGATTTCTCTCCTCCCTACAAATCCAAATCCCAACAAGTTATCACTACTGGCCAAGTAACGATGTCAGCTTTTTATTACAAAGGAACCGTTATTTTTTCCACTGTTCTTTTGAGGTTGGAACTACCTTTTTCAACCAAGATAAATAAGAACAGGAGAGCTCCTTTAATTTTCGTGCCTGAATTTATGTACCTGCCATGGATGAGTAGGTGCAGATATAAAGAGAAGCACATGTCATGTTCTTCATCTCCCTACCAAAAATTTAAAACCAACTAGTCTTTCCACGTAGCCAAGCACACAGAAACACACGCATTAGATTGGGTAATACCTACCAGCTACCAGTCCATTATTTGACTAGAAATATAAAAGATGATCCCGTAGAACTATACTAAATAATCTTCTATATCTCAACCTAGCTGACAAGTTCCACACGAATAATAAGAGAAATGAAAAATGACATTGTTAAGAGCTATCCTTCATAACTAAAAAGCGGCTTATGAGATACGTTTAAAAATACGTAATTGGCGACCCGATAAGATCCAGATTCGGATCCCCCTTTTACCCCTGGGCTTGTCGGATGGTAAATGAACTCAAATCAACGACTACCCATCAAACTAATTTACAAATTTTACAACTTTACAGAATCCGTAAATCAAATTATGTACAACAGGCAAATAAAACTAACCCGGGGCAAATCGCCTACACAAACGAAAAAAGAAAAAAACACTACAATCTTAAGATTGTTCACAGCGAATCGCGAAGATTTTGTATGGTCTGCTGCTCTTGTCCGGCTTGTACCTTTTGTAATGGCATTTCCTCGTAGCATCTGCAATTTATTCACCACGCTAAGTGGGGGGAAAAAAGGAAGGTAATGGCAAACAATTTCAGTAGGAAACAACGAGTACACCTCTTATGATAGGCCAACGCTTCTGCAAGTTTGAGGAGGGTTGGACTTGCATTTGGTCTCTGATGCACGCTTGGTGGAATAGGAAACTGTAGTTCATTATAGACAACAATCAATAGAGTGATTGATAATTAAAGGATAAATAAGAATAAGCAAGCAGAACAAAATTAATATATTGAAACCTCATTTTGCCCTCTTCGAACTTTTTTCGATTGCTCACTGTTAAAAGCTCCTGAAGGGCTTCCACGCCAATGCTGCCTGAATTGTTGGACTTGTCACCAATCACATTTTCTGAAAGCAGTGCTTAAGGAGATATATCGGTTGCCCTTAAGAATGGTATAGGTACTGTATTTCCCGTAGAGTAGATTGACCAAAGCTGCACCATGAGAAACCCTTTATAAGCAACTTATAACATACTATCATAAGACTAAATTTATAATATCCAATTCAACAATTATCTTATGATACCCTAGCGAATAAATTAATAAGATATACAATGGCAATTATGTCAAAACACCATCTAACTCTTCCATATGGAGGATTGCATCTGGAAGGGTGTTCAGTGTTTAAACTTGCCGCTTTGTTTTTGCGTGGATTCTGTGTAGTCAATATAAATGTTGACTGCAGTATAAATAGTATGAAGCATTGGTGACACAAAAAAGTTGGGAGGAACTGATGAAGATGGATGTTAAATTCAATGTGCCATCCAGAGAAAACTAATGGAGCAGGATAATCTATCAGTACATAAAAGTTGGGGTAGTTGATAACCTACCGAATACTATAAAAGCAACTCAAAAAAATCCAGAGCCCATGTTCCTACAAGATGCAATGCAATGCTAATGGAATCACTTTGTCTTGCATTGTGAAGCCTCTCCCACAGTTCCCGGTACAGTATTAATGCCCTGTAGATGAGAGAGATTTTTCTTTTTCAGTGCCTTCTCAAATGATCCAAATGTTTTAGGCAGTTGCACGGAAATTGCTTGTATGTTCAGTGTACTTTCAGATGATTCTTTTTGCCTGGAATAAATACTAAAGTAAAATGCTTGTTCACCATTTGATTAAGTAAATACTAAATTGAACTAAGTCACCAACATTTGGGGAAAAAACACAGAATTGTATTGGCAAGATAGAGGATGGGATTTAGCATTGCGTGCTAGTAGCGCCTGATATTTGATTTCGTAACCACAGTCAACGTCCTTCAGCTTCCGTTGCTATCAAATCAGTCCATTCATGGTCACGCATATATATATATATATATATATATATATATATATATATATATACCTACGCTGAAAGCTAAACCACATAAATGATAGTAAATACCAGAATGCCACACTTTCTATGCTGAACTAGTCACAACAAGGGGCATCAAATCAGGGGAAAAGGAGGTGAAGGATCCAAGCTCGCAATCCATTGGGGATAAAGAACTTGGAATCCACCAAAACCGTAATTATATATATATATATATATACACGGGTCGAGGGGGAGTGGGGGCGGACGGGCGTCCGCGGCTGGGGAGCGAGGAGGGAGGGGGAGCCTCGCGAAGGGGTGGTTGCCGGGAAGGGCGACGACACGGCAAGGCGGTGGTGCTACAGGCAGCGACGGGGGGCCGACGCGGCGGTGGGCCGGGGGTATTTTTGGAAAAAAAATTTTAAATAAGAGATCTAGGCCGTCTTTATAATCGGACGGCCCAGAGAAGAGCTTTGGGCAGGAAATTTTTCTGCCCCTTGCTCTTCTTCACTTTACCTATATATATATATATATATATATATATATATATATATACACGCGCGCACGCGCACACACGTATACATACCTATGCTGAAAGCTAAACCACATAAATGACAGTAAGTACCAGAATGCCACACTTTCCATTCTGAACTAGTCACAGCGAGGGGCATCAAATCAGGGGAAAAGGAGGGGCATAAATGACAGTAAGCACCAAAACTGTAATTTTATTTATCATAAGCTACTTAAATGCTGAAAAGTAACAATCTAAAAAACTAATTAGACTCCTTACCATAATTTAATAACAATACATTAATTACAAGACAAATCATCTAGAACATGTAGATTGCATAAAATACTCTACTGCTTATTTAGCTGATTAGACCACCTTTAAAACTATTATATTTGTCCTGCATCACAAAATCAAAAGTTTCACGCATAAAGCAGCATTAGAATCCTACATTCAAGTAGAAGGATACATCGCTTCACAAGGATTAGCTTTATTGAAAAGAATATGACAATAATGCTTTCATTTTGCACATGCTAGACCACAAACTAGTATAAAATTGACAAAAATCATTCCTGATATTATATTCATATATGTATATAAAGTAAAATAAAAAAACATACCCAGCATGAATTGTATCTTGGAAATTTTTGATGTCTACACCAGCAGGTAAAGGTCTTTTCGTGTCAGAAGAATGTATATTGTCAGCAACTTTTTTAATCCGAATAATGAACTATGACAGTTCCAAAATGCACGGCAACAAGAAAGCAGAAAATTTTAGAAGTGGTAGCATCAGCATTATTATTAGACAAAAAATTGAAGAAAAATCTAATTTACAACAAGCAGAACAGAAGAAATACAAAGACAGTCATCTACTGAAGCTAAAAGCACAAAAGGATATATTTACTATCTTTCTTCTTTGTGCTTGTACAGTATTACAAATAATTGTTTTCTTGTTTGGAAGGAGGGGTGATGCAACCTGCAAGATAGACTAGAGAAAAGCAGCACAAAGCAATTCCTCCTCTAGGTTTTTCCACTTGAAATCACATAGAAGGTGAGTAGAAGAGGATTAGCACAAAGCAAAGGTAGTACTAAGCAAAAGTATTTGTGTTCAATAGCAAAATTGATGGCCATAAGCTTACAATGCTTCACATATATAGAAGAGAAAAGTCTTCTTCTGGTTCTAAAACAAGACTAAAATAATGCTTACACTTAAATTAGGAAAACATGAAAACAAGACAATCCTCTAATAGGAAAGAGCTAATCAAGACTCCAATAAAACATGCTTAAAATAGACTAACTCAGCTCAAAATAAGAATAAGCTCTAAAAGGAAACAGACTAAGACAGCAATGGGCAATGAATAGGAAAGTATCCGTCATCAAAGGGGGAGGTGAGTGCTTTCACAGATGAGAGACAATCTAGTGTTTACCAAGAACATTTTTCTAATAAAATCTGAATTGTAAGAAAACAACATGGCTATTGTTAAAGTAATGAACTAAATATGACAAGAAATGCAGATCACCGCATTCTATACATGGTTCATTTGAATCTCTAAATTAACAAGAATACAGAAAATGAACTTCTGATGCAGCAACAGATATCAACACAATAACAAACAAAAAAATAGAGAGAAACAGCTTTTTTCCACCAAAAGAGCCTCTTTGATATTTTTACATATATAAGAAAAAAAAATCAATATCACAAGATTTCCCTATGACTAAAATCTCTTAAAAAATCTTATATGAAGTTAAAAGCATTCATCTTTCGGACCTACATCAGAATTATCGGATTAAAAGTTCACCATGCAAGATTCAAGTTGATAGAAGAACTTGCATGTAGTGCATTGTTAATGTACAAAAGCTGAAATTGCAAAACAATATTAAACTTTCGCCAAACAATTTATTACAGGTGGTATGATTGTAAAATCTCCACAAAAATTAGTCTTATATTTGATACCTATTAGGGTAAGATCCAGTATATTAGTGACGATGTTCCTATATATCTTTACCTTTAGTTAACTACTTTTGAAGAAATGGCTTAGCCTTTAGGTTAAAGAAAGAAATTTTGAAGACGAAATTTCCTAATTATGTGCAGAATGTGAGATCCCCAAAAATTAGTTTGAAATCCAATACCTACCGAGGTAAAGTTCAGTATATTAGTGAGGATGTATTCATTGATCTTTAACTTCGTTTAATCACTATTGAAGAAATGGCTTAACCCATTATGTTTTATTTAAGTTAGGCCATTACAATAATAACTCTATAGACCACAAATATAACAAATCAAAAGATATAAAAAAAGTGGCAATTATTACCTTCATCATGGGTTTCAAGTTCTTTTTCTACTTGTTTCAGCAGAATATAATGAGGCCTCTCCATATACCTCATTAGCATGCAGGGACTTCCCATCCTACATTTTGAAATCAAGAAATTCTCAAACTACTCGTGTAAACCATTTTTCACAAAATACAAGGTACTCGTGCTAAAAAACAAAGCAAAAAGGTTAGGCACTTTCTTTGAAAAAAGTGTAAAATCACATGGTGAGGTCATCCACCGCTATTACCATAAAAAATGGCTTGCTAAGACAAGGAAGCACTCCCTTTCTAGATGGATTTTCAAATGCAACAATTATATATAAGACATATCACGTACAAAAATATATACTTAAAAAACTTACATCATCATTCAAGAGGGTGCTCCCAGATACATTTTGTGGCCAGGCCGCCATTATAGCTCTCATCTGCCTTGCTTTTTCAAATTTCGGCAACATAGAAGATGCTCCCCACTTGCATTTTCCAATAAATTTGTGCTGAAAAATTTGACACCACATGATCACAAACAATCTTTATCAGTCACAACAAACATATTCCAATCATCCATTATTTCAAAATGAGTGTGGTTGGTTTCTCCAAAACAGATGACCATTAAATACAGGAAGAATTCAGCACTATACAATCTACAAAAATTATAAACAAATTTAAAACACATCCTTCAGATTACCAAACTTTCAAAAAACGCAATTTTAAATAGTAAATTATGAGACAAGTTTTAGAATAATAACATTTAAATCTTGAATGCAAAAGTTCAGTCTGTTCATAAACTAAATGTAGATAATGAAGCACTGCACTTACCTTCAGCATCTCAGCAGCAGTTGGTCGGAAACGAGGCTCTTTTGTAAGGCATTTAGCAACAAAATCATGAAATGCTAAAGACCTGAAGGAAATGTTAAGAGAACATCAAGAAAATTTCCAATGTTTAAAAATGGAGGACTAAAAATTATAAAGATGCACAATCAAGATTTGAGTGTGTGAAATATAATATCAAGTAGAGTAAAATGTCAAATCAATCAAAAAAATTGTTTGAAATCCAGATGTAAAGATAAAACTAGATAAATATAGATTGCAGCTATAAGATAGCAAAACAAATAAAAGCTAAACCTTGGAATGTGTGCCAAAATTTTGGTACAATAGCATTAACATCAATGAAGTTTAACACGTCATACTAATTCTATATTTCTGTTTTGTGATAAAAAAATTTTCACTGGTACTCTGAAAATTTATGTGACATTTTACAGGCTTTTGAATAATCACTTTCCATTGTTTTTTCATTAAAAAAGTCAATGTCCCTTATCAATAGAGTATTAAAAACAAAAATAATGATAATTCTCTTCTCGGCTTTTAGGGCCATACATTAGTATGAAATAACTTTTCTTTCAGATCAATGATATTCTGTCCCAGAATTACATTATAATCAAAATCTGATTTGTTGGGCAATTTACAAGTGGAGAAAACCAACCATTTTTCTTTATCATCAAGCATTGGAGCAGGCTCAATGGAGATCATAAACAGCACCTGACGAAAAAAAAATGCAAATATACAACCAAATTTAACCAAGTACAGGATAGAACATGTGTAAAATGACCATCTTCATGTAAGGCAAAAATTAATGAAAAAAATCCTCATGAAACAACTCCAATTATTCAAGAGGAATTTGATAGACAAAAGGGTATTAAGCTAATATTGCTGTAAATATATACTCAATGCACAGTCGATCTTGGTGGCAACTCCTGAAATTTTATTGACCCAGGAAATGCAGAAACAGATAAAATCTTCAAATATTAATAAAATACATGCAAACAAAATAATGATATTGAGAATTAGACACAAAACATTAATAGCAAAGGACTTTAAACTTGAGTACTAAAGGAACATATCTCCAACTGAAAGATTGAAATACCTCTGCCATCTCAATTGCAGATACACCAAGAGCCCACACATCGACCTGAAAAACGAAATATCCTCTTATCAACTAGCCGAAAATTCAGTGCTCCAATATGTAAAAAGAATCTACCAGTTACTTCTTATACAGGTTTATATTACTATAAAATGTAAAAGAGAAATATACGGTGGATAAGGTAACAAAAATATAGATAATGTCGGCTAGAAATGCTGAAGTAATCCAAAACAGACTATTTCCTTAAGCGATGCATTCATTGCGCAGGTAATCTGAACGTTATGAGATGAATAAGTGAAGCAGTTTCATAAAATGACTAAAACTATAAAATCTTATCCATATAAAAATTAATTACCTTGCTATCATAACGGCTTTCTTGAATAACTTCAGGTGCCATCCAATGTGGGGTACCAATGAACAGGGGGAGGGGGGAGCAAGCCCAGATAGCCTAAAACACATTGTACATTTGACATATTAATCTCTTAACAAGCAAAATGTTTAAAGTTTCACATACAGCATTACAACTCAAGAAATTTGCGGTCTAAAACAAGTAGCAGGAATCAGCAAGACAGAACATACGCATATGCCTGAGCTAATGCAAATAGCATTTACATTTCAAAAACAAGATGCAATAATAAATGACATTTTAAAAATGAGTATTAACAATCCTATATATTTCCAGACCACAGTAGCGTATTGAAACAAATATCACAAATATCACATTTTTTTATTCTCTTAGAGACGAATGCAATATGCATTAACAACAGACTTCAAAATATTCCTCTATAAACCTACTTATGCCACATTTTCACATATTATAGACAGCTCAGTTGTGCCATTATTCAAAATTTGTACCATACCTTCATCACTTGCAATATTCTTTTTACATAAAAGAAAGAATAGAAAAAAAAACAATCACGCAGTTGCTTCAAAACTGACATTGTTCTCATCAATTGAGCAGCCACACCAAAATCACCTACAGACATTAAAGGAGACATCACTGCCAATCACAGCTTTACTTATAAAAAAAATCAACAATGCCAGATTATAACTACTATCATGATCAAAATTTTCCATTCGATGTGCAACGCTTCAAACAAACTAACAGCATTTTTCCAAAATACTGAAGTGTTTGTTTTTTTTTTATAAAATAAAATTTCATTTCAAGAACCCCAAGGGGCAAAGAAATACAAAGCAGAAAAGAGCTCTAAAGAGTCCTTACAAAGTCACAATGATTAATAATTTTCTGTTTGTAATTTAGGACTTCGAAAAATAAGCTGTACTTGAAAAATAATGGATATAGCCAATGAACCAAGGTGTATTTTGAGATCTTCAAATATTCTTTTATTTTGCCCGTACCAAATTGAAGAGATATAAGCAGCAAAAAAGGGTTTCAAGAGGAAACTTGCATGCTTGTTTTGCAAACAAAAGGTAAGAAGCCAATTAATCTCTTCATCAAAGAAGTTGACTTAATAGAACTTGTGACATTTTTGACAGACCAGCTTCCAAACTTGTTTAGTATAAAAGCACTCAAAGAATAAATGGTCTTTAGCTTCCAAGCAACCCTCACAACGAGAGTATTTGTTAGCAAGATTAAGTCCTTTCTTTTGAAGATTGTCTAGAGTTATGATCTCGTTTGACATGACCAACCAAACAATGAACGCATGCCAGTTTGTTCGGTATTTAGATCAAACAAAAGAGTGTCATGATACTCTTAGAGAAGGAAATCTTAAGAAATTCTAACAGCTCTTGGAAGAAAATTTTCCTATAAAAGATAACCACCTTATGCTATCATCTACATGAGATAAGAAAGGAGTATTCTCATTGAAGAAGTTTAAAACTTTTTCTTTGATCATAGTGTAAGAGGTGAGGACCCAAGAATCCTGGATGATGAATTAGGATATAGTGTGGGAGGTAATTTCCCCAAAATTTGCAATAGTCTGATGACAGAGTCTTTGGATAAGGGGTCAAGTCAAGTGAATGTGTTTATGCCATTTCCAATTTTATAGAAACAATTATGGGCTATTTTTTTCTCTTAAGGAAATAATCTTGTTCCAAGCGTGAGACCCACAATTTGTACGCACAGTCCATATAGATCCACCATGTAAATAAACTTCATGAATCTACTTCACCTACAAACAATTTTTATTTGTTAACACTCGCCAAAACAACTTTGCTAGTCCAGCTTTGTTAACCTCAAAAATATCTCGGATGCCAAAACCGCCTTCTGATAAGGGCTTGCAAATCTGCATCCAGCTGACATTGTGGAAACCTATGACACAATGTTCTCTCTCCACAAAAACGAAGAGAACAATTTAGTAATGAACTTTAAAACACGCTTTAGAAGTGTGAAGATAGAGGTCCAATAGTGAAATATGTCATTGAAGACGGATTTTATGAGTTGGAGACGGCCGCCATAAGATAGTAGATATAATTTCCTTCTTTGAATTTTAACTCTAATCTTATCAATGAGAGGAATACACATGGAATAAGAAAATTTCTTTGAACTAAGAGGCAGACCCAAATAACAAATGGGGAACACTCCAATGTGCTAGCCAAACAAACTATGAACGTCATCTTCATGGACGCAAGCATGGGAGAAGAATATGACACTTTTCATAAAATTTGACTTTGACCTCGAAAATGTACTAAAGTCATGAAAGGAAGATTTTACATGTGCCGAGAGAGGAGAGTCTTCAGAGAAAATTAAGAGATCGTCGACAAACATTAAGTGAGAGGCATTTGGAACATTCCTTATCTTAGGAGGAATGATAAGGCATTCTGATACCTTAGATTCAAGTATAATCGATAGCGCTTCCATACAAAGAATGAAGAGGAGCGGCGAAAGAGGAAAACCTTGTCAAAGACCACTTTTGCTTTTGAAAAAACCGAAATTGCACCCATTTATCATAACACTAAAGGATGGAGTGGTGACAAATTCAAAAATCTAATCAATTGAACTCCAAATTGCAAAGGACCAAAAATAGGAAATCCCACCAAACTTTATCAAATGCCTTTCTCAAATCAGCCTTAATACAAAAATTTTTAGCCCCCTTGAGTGATGAAAATTCCTCATTAGTTTGTGGGCCAATAAGATATTTTCATTCATCAACCTATCCTTTAAGAATGCTGACTGATTTAAGCTAATCAGAGAAGGCAAAATGAGAACAAGCCAAGAAGCCATAATTTTGGAGATACATTTATAGACGAAGTTACATAGATAAATAGACCTTAAGTGCTCAAAAGATCTAGCATCTGGAGTTTTCAATGACGGAAAAGAAGCAATGATTTAGTGCCCAGAATAGTTTACCTGTTCGAAGAAGTGCTTGATGGTCAATATAAGGTCTTTACCAATAATATCCCAGAAGAAAATAAAAAATTCTTTGATGAAACCATCTGGGCCAAGAGCTTTATTATTTGGAGCACTAAAGATAATAGCTTCAATTTCTTCATTACTAACCCCACGAGTCAACATAGAAGCTTGTTCGTAAATCAACTTACGACGGAAAGGAATAGATGAAGGAGGATCAGAAGATGATGGGGTAAACAAATCTTCGAAGAATCTCTCGGCTTTAATCCCAATGGCACAAGGATGGGAAAGTTTATTCTCCTGTGGATCCACAATCTCATGAATATGATTTCTTAGGATATGAAAGGCAACTATGGAGTACAAGAACCGAGAATTTCTATCCCCTTCTCTCAGCTAATTTACTTTAGATTTCTGTCCGTAGAAATTTTCTTCAATGTCTTCTTCATGAAGCAAATTGAGATGAACCAATTTTTCGTTTTCAAGCAATGAAGTATTTGTAGGACCCATAGAAATTTGTTGGGCATCTTGGAGTAACAATTGAACGTTGCTCAATCTTACATTAATTTTGCCAAAAACCTCAATATTTTAAGTTTTTAAGGCCGCTTTAACACCTTGGAGCTTTTTAAAAATCATAAATTGAGGATTTTCAACAATGTGGGTGGACCATGCATGTTGAACGACAGCCTTGATTGAGTGGGTAAAGAAGCAAAATGATTTTCGACCAAAGGGAAAACATTCCTCGAGCTTAAAGAGAATAGAAGAATGATCGGAAGATCGTGGAAGTAGACAATTGATATACTCGTTGGGAAATTTCATCATCCAAAGATCATTGCAAAGGCCTCTATTAAGTTTCCTGTAAACAATGGTATCATCAATATGTTTGTTACTCCACGTAAAATTGGAATTACAAGGAATATCAATAATTTCCGGTGAAAAAAATGAAATTATTAAATTGGCACAAGATGCCAATGGGGGTCTTGCTAAATTACTCATGAGGCCTCATTATTACTTTTAATACAGTTGCCCATGAGGATCCAAGGAAGTTGAATAGAGGGTGGGTTTGACATATGAAAAATTTTGCCATTACTCTTGTTTTTGTTGGTATGAATTTGAAGCACAGACCATGGTGAGGTAAAATTCAAAGTCATAAGGTTTAACACTCGAGTGGATAAATTAACCACTCTCTTATAACTTGAAAACTTTAAAAATTGCAGGGTTCCATAAAACTAGAATGCGACCGCAGGGTCTAAAAAATAATTATGCTCAATTTGCTATCCTTTAATAAAACCTCTTTAGAACTTACGAAAATTTTTTGCTTTAATTTTTGTCTCACATAAACCAAAGAGGGTCATACTTTCTTGAATTGTTAGATTAGAGGCGTGTAACCTCTTTGCTCCAGGAGAGAGACCGCAAACATTCCAAGCTCCCAAACTATTCATAACGAAAGGGGGAGCTCTCAAGTACCCCTTGTTTTCAGCAACCACCTTGGATTTTGAAACTCAAGTTGACTTTTTAAGGTTCTTTTAATAGACTTTTAACACTTGAGAAATTTTATGGTTTCGGGTTGATTTGCCATGTATCCCCACAATCCACCCATTTTGACTTTTGTGATCAGAGAGAGGAGCCGTAATCTCTTGTGGGGGGATACTTGGTTCAATGGAAATCTGAGCATCACATTGTGGGTTTGGAGGGACAATCTGAACTAGAGCAAGTGGGGGGTCGGCCTACACGAGAGCTAATGAAAGAACATGTTTGTCTTTGTTTTGCTCATTGTTTGAAGTGTAAGCGCCGACAGACAGAGAAGTATGCAATGAAGGGAGATAATTTTGAGGAACATTTGAAGTTGGAATAACTTGTGATTCTTGTTGTGTAAGGCAATACGAGTTCGCATAATCAAAACAGTTACATTTGGAGCAAATCTTAAGCTTCCATTCAAAATCTACCTTTTGGTTGAAAGAGGAGTTACCATCTCTCATCAACATAATATATGTAAGAAATGTAAAAATATAATTAATTTCCCACATATACTTGGGTGAAAGTGAGCTGAGTTCTATTTACGGTTGCTCTATCGACAAATAGCAGGATCCCCAAAGTGAAGTGTTTGTTTTACTCAACACATTTCAAGTGCCCAAAGCGATTGCTTGAAAAAGTGAAAGATTATCCAGCTAAATTTGAGGAAAATTGTTGTTGCTTTTGTACAGGAGCCAAAATTATAAAGCCAAAACCAAAATCATGCTAATTTATTTTATATTTCAGGTAAGAAAGCCCCTCATTGTCCTAAATGTCTTTGATGACTCATTCCAAGTGTAAATTAATGGGCCTAAGTCATCCATTCAAAATGGTTCATCCAAGTTGGAGACCTATAAGCACAGCCCCACTAATAAACTGTATTTTATCCCAATAGGCATTGGATGAGGATTCAATCTTGGAGGATCGACCCATCTTAAGAAATTCAAAGAAGTAGATATTGGATGTGGAACTTATTTTAAAAGATCTTACAATTAAACCATGTTAGAAAATTCCACCCTTAGAGTTCCTTTTCTTCGGACGTTGCCTACGTTTGATCTATCCCACCGTCCAACACAAAACAGGGTTGGCTCTAGTATAATTTTTAATGACTCGGCCCAAGTGCAAATTGATGGATCTAACTAATCCTTTCAAAATAACTAACTAATATACCATATCTTTACCACAATAGGAATTCAATTTGGGACTAATTTTGGATGTATGCGGAACACAAAATTGCATCTCACATTTCCATTCGAAAAAGCATCTAATATTCTCTTACATTAAAAATGATATTTAATTGATTCACCAAACTCCCTCTACTTTGTATACAAATAAAAAGATTATATGTTAAAGAATAAAAAAAGCTTAAAAAGGTAATGAAAACAAGAGATAGCCACACTAGAATAGCATACCCAAATTCACCTCCCCTTGCTCAGTAAGCAAGATATTACCACCCTTGATGTCTCTATGAACCTTGAATATTGAGTGCAAATATGACAAACCCTACAAAAAAAAGATTTTTACATTCTTCACGAAAAGAATAAGCAAATGTACATCACATATATATGTTATTTAAATTATTTATGTTTGCATATAATATAGTTAACTCTTTGATTACAATGATCCATTCCTTTCTTTAGAAAAAAAAGCAAGAAAATATCTATGTACATACATATCTCAAAATCAAAAAAGAAAAAACAACAGAATGATTATAGATAGCAAAATTGACACATATAATAGAAGATTATTTTTTTTAACTCCTCCTCTAAAATGTACAGCTAAAAACTGAAAACCATGGGTGAAAGCCATAGAGCCCTCATACGGTTGAAAACCTTATTTTTTAAAATATTTTACTTTCCCTCAATTTACTTGATTTACAAGTACCCACATTTAAAAGAGTTTATATATCAAGCATAAACAAAACTTTCATAAACTAAAAAGTGGTAAGGCAAAAATAAGTTATAGATAGTAAACTTCAAATTGAATAATTCATAGATGTTGCAGCTTATCTGGTTTTATTTTCTCTCATCCTCAATAAACCAATACCGCAGTAAAGGATAAGTTAAGTCTTCTATGCAAAGGCCCGATACCTTTAAAGCTTCTCTACATACGTAGGCAATCTGATGTTGCTCTAGTGGCTCTTCAGTGACATACATTAGGTTTGCAACACTCCCACCACCACAGTATTCTATAACTATCTGCCCACCCAAACAAATCATGCTTTCGGATTATAGTTTGATGCCCACATCACCAAAACATGTAGAGGAAATAAAAAGCATTTAGTGGCTTTCAGTGAAATGCAATTAGTTTATCGCAAGTCATGGTCCATTTGTTTGGCATGAAAGCTATGTAAATGACATGAAAATTTTAAAAGCCAACCTTACAAAAAACAATTGTATACTATGTATTTTATATAAAAGTACAATTTTCATTAAAAGACACTACCATCATACCCAAAGATATTCCTCTCCTTGATAACTCCCAAGGTAGCGCACTACATTTGGATGACTACACTGTTGTAAAGTTCCAATCTCCCGACAAATTTCTTCGTATCCCTCTTCCTGCTTAAGACAAACATGTTACTCATTTGTAGTACATAAATAATTAGAGGAAACAAAAAAATGCAAAACCTTTTGCACAATCTACCTAGTAGAGTTTTTAGAAGCATCAGTCTATCAGGATTCACAAGTTAATCTAAAATGAAATGGCAGCTGAGGAACATATAGAAACAAATATTTAGAGGAAAGAGAATATGTTTCAATCAGCAAAAAGCAGCAACTGCATAGGCAAAGAAATAAGCTATCAGCTCTGCTGCATTAAAATTTGAAACTAATAAGCAAGTCAGCCAAATAGACAGAAACCTAACCCCTTCTGAAAGTGAGATCACTTTGATGGCAACCATCTCAGATGTTTTAATATCTCTTGCTTTATATACTGCTCCATAGGAACCCATTCCTGCATGTTAAACAAAGCTCTTCAAACTAAGGCACCACAATTCCCTAGCAAACAGGCATATGACTGATATATCATTCACCATCACATCCAACATAAAACAATCATACATTATTCAGAATGGTGATTATTAACTGCATGTTATATGAAATGAGGCTAGCTTAATTGCCAACCTTGCTACCTTAACTGGCAATGCCTCCTTGAGAATCCACTTCCTTAAAAATTCTTATTCTATCATTCGAAACAAAATTCACTTCTTCCACATAGATGCAGTCATATATTAGACAAAATCCAGCCTCGTTATTGATTATTTCAGTTTCTTCCAGCTATACGGTATACTCGAGCTCATCATTCCTATAAGCACTTCCCTAAAAAGCAAATGCATTCAAAAGAAAACAAAAGAAGCAACTAAGATTGTCCAAGAGCAACTGACCAAGCTCGTTGAGCAACTCGTACTTTGTAGAAGGGTCTTCCTTGGCAATGCTTTCCGAGATCGAACTCACGGACACCTTCCTTGGCAGCTTCGGCTCCTCTTCCCCCAACGACGCCTCACCCGAGAATCCGCTCCACCCTTCGTCCGACTTCTCGCCCTTACTCGTCGGGTAATACCCAACCCCACCGGTCGTCCTAATCATCGTCCCCCACGTCGACGGCAACTCCCGCGGGATCCCGAACCGGGATCTCCCCGCCGCCGACCTCGCCAAGGACGTCGAGTACGGATCCTCGGCCCCATCGGCGGCCGGCTCCTCCGGCTCGCCCGTCCGCGCAAAACCGCAGCCGCCGGAGACCCCGGCCGCCCCTCGTGGACAATTAACAAACCGGAGACATCCCCGACCTCCTCCTACTCGTCGCCTACGGCCGCCCCGAAGTCCTTGGGCAGGCATTGAAGGAGCCGCGGCAGCGAGGCGGAGTCCTCGTCGTCGTCATCCTCGCCGCCGTCCCCTTTGTAGACCATTGTGGAGTAAATGTCGGCTTCGGAGTAGGGTCGCCGGCGGCGGTTGGCGTCGGCGTGGACGATGAAGGTGGAGTAGAGGTCGGGCGGTCGGCGGTGGCGGTAGGGTTGTGCGGGGATTTCGGCGGGAAATCCTTATTATGATATATTTTGGCGACCTCCGCCCGTCGAACGGGTGTGTTCGGATTCCTTTTATCGGGGTTCGATCGACGAAGACGGCGATCCAAATTTGCGTTTATTACCTGATCAAGGACTTCAGTTTTTGTTTATTATTTAGATACCCTCGAGCATGGTAATAACT
>JAURVB010006363.1:0-11046 GCA_033002965.1 Piper betle | reverse complement strand
TCGCGCCTAGGCGGCGAGCTCCTACTCGGTACCTACCATAGTTGAAAAAATCGGCCGATTCCGTGCGGAATCGGCCGATTTAAATCGGATCGGCGTCGCGCCGATCCGATTTCGAGGCCGACTCGGTCGGCCCCGAATCGGGTCGTGAATCGGCCCGTTTCGGCCGATTCCGACCGATTTAAATCGGAATCGGAATCGGCCGATTTAAATCGGAATCGGTTTTTAGGAAATTACCAAAATACCCTAGGTATAATTTTTATTAAATTATTTAAGCATGGGCAAAATGGTAATTTGGATTTAAAACCAAATCAAACCCTCTCCCCCCGATTCCGCCGCCGCGTTCGCTCCGCCGCCCTCCGCCGCGCTTCCGCCCGATTCCGCCGCGATTCCGCCCGATTCCGCCGCGATTCGGCCGCCCGACGCTCCGCCCGACCTTCCGACCACCCCACCGCCGTCCGACGCTGCGCCCGTTCCGAACTCACCTTCCGCCGTCCGACGCTTCCGCCGCGATTCCGCCGCGCTTCCGCCGCGATTCCGCCGGCCGACGGTTCGTCCGACCGGGCTGCCGACATCGCCGCCGCGAGGCTCGCCGCCGACCGGGCCGCCGGCGGCGGCGGGGAGTAGAGAGGGGAGGGTGGCATTCTCGTAATTAAAAGTTGACTCGAGTCTAACCCGAGTCAAAAATAATAATTAATTCTAAATAATTTTAAAAAAATCTTAAAAAATATTTAAAAAATATCATAAACTATAATACATAGAATAATATAAAAATAACATCAATACCCAATTTTAATATATTTATATTGTAAATTGTCAAATTATTATATATGACCGATTAAATTAATTTGGACCGATTCAACTGAACCGATTCTTGGCCGATTCAGACCGATTCCGATTCCGATTCCGATTCCATGGAAAACCGATTCCGATTCCGATTCCGATTTATGCAACCATGGTACCTACACATCAAAATTAAATACTAACGCCCGCTAACTAAATGGTGCATCAAACTCAACATGACCAATACACACTCACAATACAACCAACATCAATCAACAATCAAATAATCATAAGTATGAATGAAATTCTAACTCCTATTCATACCAATCTCATCGTGTTTTTCTAAGTTATGTCGTAATCATTTATCATGCTCTCATTAGATCACTTACTCTTCATTCACACTTAATCTCATCATGCAATCATCACTGCACTCATACTCATACATTTATCATGACAATTATTCAATCCTGGCATAATGTGCTAACAATCATCAATTTTAAATAATTAAATCAGAGGTAATTATACCTCACGTCGTTAGCGATATGCGACGGTTAGGGTTTTGTTGCGTGTCTCGGAGCTCGAATTCAATGCTCGGCGGCGTCCAAAGTTGATCAGGTTGGACTGGATGAACACCTCAGAAGATCTGCCAAATTCCTGCAAGTCTGGTTTTCCAGCATGGTTCGGTGGTTTTCCGGTAAAGTCCAGCCGTTTTCTGGCAACAACCGCTGGCGGCGTCTACTGGCCGAAAAGTAAGGGTATTGGGTACTGTTGGAACCGGCTCGGCGAGCCCGACGCGTCTACGCCGTCAACATGGTCGGTGGAGCTGGCGGCTTGCCGGAAAATGGTCAAAACAGTGGTGGCGGCGATGGGTAACTCGATTCGGCCGGCCTGGGCGACGACGGCCTCCGCTCCGGTCAGGAAGGGTTGCTGGGTAGTCGAGGGTGTCGAGGTGACCACCTGATCGTGGTGTGGACGGTCGCCGGCGACGAAATCGGCAACACGACCGAAACGCAGTCACGACGCTAGGGGCGGCTTCCTCGTGTCGCGGCGGCCAGATGGTGGCCAGCCTAGTCGGGGCGGTACAGCGATGCCATGCCGGGGCTAGCTGGCGATGATTGGCGGCAGGCCAGCGTCCATGGCAGCGGCGACGACGCTGCACAAGGGCGGCGTCGGGGCAAGGGTTTGGGTGAGGAAGAACGGGTGAGAAAAAATAACTGGGTGGCAATATCGTAAATAATACTTGACTCGACTCCGTCTCGAGTCGAGAATAATAACTAAGTCGTAGAAAATCCTAAAATAATCCAGAAAATTGGGAAAAAAATCATAGAAAATAAAACAATCACCTAAACATCATAATGATATGCTCTAGAACTATCAACCCACCCAAACTACCCCTAGCACGTCCCAACGCGGTAACGACCTAAAACTAATTCTACGATCCACTATATATAAAAGAAAAAATAACTGGCATACTCTTATATATTCTGATTACTCATTCTGTTCTGTTGTGTTCATGACGTTATCAACATATACTTGGGTATGCATGACCCCATAGCTCATACACGCGACTTGGAGTCGGCTCAGTACACGTGTCCTGAAACTCGACTCGACTCAAAAATAACGGTCGAACCGACCGGTTCTAAATATAAAACCTTGATTCGAATCGTGAGTTTTACACTTAGGGCCAAGAGTAATACGGAGGATGTAAAGGGCTAAGATGAAAAAGAATAATTTTCCCGCACCGAGGGATAATTTAAATGGCTAAGGAAAGAGAATGTTATGGAAAGAGAAGATATGGAAAGGGGACGCTGCCGCCTGAGGGCAACGGCTCTCATTATTGCCCTTGTGAGAGTTCTTGATGAAGTATATGAGATTTTTATTCAACAAGAGGATTAGCTCTCTTGTGTCAGATTGATATTAGTTATTTTTTGGACTGGTAACATTCGTTACTGACGATTTTCTATATTTATGTAGGTGAGAACTACGAAGGATGAGCACTGTCAAGACAATGGAGGAGCTGGCAACCGCTCACGTTACGCAACGCCAATTCGAGGCACATCCGGCAATCCTCCAATCCCAACACCGGCAAGCACTCCCCCGCCACATACGCCACCCTTCCACCACCACTTGCAGCACCCTTCTTTCCCGCCACAAACCGCCCCCCCTCCCCACCACCGCCTTCTCCACCTCCTAAAAAAATCTAGCATACGGAAGCCATCATTTTATAAAGAGATACTTTCGCGTAAACTTGTGCAAATTAATTTGTAGTTAAAAAATTCTTGAATAATTAATATTAAGAAGGCAATTTAAAGGACACACACAAGGAGAGATGCCATTTTTCCAGGTTAGGGAAACTATATATACGGGTTAGGGAAAAAAAAGGTTTGTGTTCGCTTAAAGTCGAATATTCTTCGTCTACATGACCTTGTTCGTTCTGGTCCTTTGAAACATACATTTGATATCAACGACCGGAAAAGTGGGAAAACAACATAACAGCATTGGTTGCTGGATGACTAGATGTTGTTGAGTAACTCATGGTTATGAAGCTAGGCCTGGTGAGCACAAGCCTTGGGTGGTCTTTGCCTTAGTAGGAGAACCACCACATCAGATATGGCCGGCCTCTTGGAATCCGACTGTGTGCACATTAGTCCTATCTCTGCAACTCTCTTCACCTCTTCCTCTCCCACTTCGTCCGCGAGTATCGATTTGTCCACCATGTCCATAAGCTTGTCACTCTCATACAGCCCCCACGCCTGACATTTTAATTCCAAGTAGTACTTGTTATTACTATAGAGATCAAGCTTAGAGATGTAAGCATATATATAGAGAAAACAACTGAGATTATGAAAGAGGTATAGAAAGAGAACCCAATGTAGAAGGTATGAGTTCTCTCCCTCCTCGTTTCTTGTGTTGCATCTTTTGCCACTAAGAATCTCTAGCAGGACGATTCCAAAACTGTACACATCCACCTTCTCACTCAACTTTCCAGTAAGAACATACTCTGGAGCCGTGTAGCCTCTGTCAAGTACAATAATGCAAACAGAGTTATTCTGTGGCCATTGGGGCAAAGTTGGATAAGTGAAGTTATCAGCAATAGGTTAATTTCTGTTCCTCATCATGCACGTTAATATATTATAAGGAAAAAAATAAAACAGATTAAGTCAAAGGAAACTATGGAAATGTGTAAAAGATATCAAACTCACAGAGTTCCAGCGAGCTTAGTGCTAACATGCGTTTTATCATCTGGAAGAAGGCGTGCAAGACCAAAATCTGCAACCTTTGGTTGGTATTCAGCATCAAGCAATATATTCCCAGGCTTTATATCCCTATGTATAATGCAGTGGGGAAATTCCTCATGTAGATAAGCAATCCCGCGAGCTGAGCCAACAATTATGTTGAACATCTTCTTCCAATCCAAGCTTTCTCTCTTGCCATCTACTTATAATTATATTGTTAATAATTATAAGTAATAATAATTAGATGTTATTTTCGTAACGTAAATGCGTCAACAATATTCGACGAATAAAGGTTCAAATAGTCTATATATGTTGTTATAATATGTTATAAGTACCAAATATGTATCTGTCGAGGCTTCCCCTCTCCATGAGCTCATACACGAGTAGAAGATCTGGGCCTTTCCTACAGCAGCCCAACAAGCTCAGAAGGTTGCGATGGCGAATGTTGCTTATGAGAATCACCTCGTTTTCAAAGTCAGCCCTCGCTCGTGCTGTTCCAGATATTGAGAGCTTCTTGATGGCCACGACCTTCCCATTTTTAAGGACACCCTGTTAATTTCCATATTATAAATTTGCTTAATCATCCTTGAGTTTGGCATTATACATCACTCCGGTTTTCAGTCACCATGTGAATTAAGCTGTCACGAATCATTTCTTTTATGGCCTTAAATCTTGTGAAAATATTTATCAAATGAGCAAGATTATGTTTACCTTATATACCGAAGAGAATCCTCCTTGCCCAAGTTTGTTTTCATCACTAAAGTTTCTTGCAGCGGCCTTTAGATCATCATATGTGAAAGAGACAAGTGCTTCGAGTCCTGCCTTTCCTTCTATGTCGCCTTTGTATACATCGAAAGAACTTCATGTTTTAGTTAATATATACATAGATCATTAATTCTATGTCACCTATGTATACATCGAAAGAACTACGTGTTGTAATGGAACATATATGAAAAGTATTTGAATGAAAAATGGACGTCGGATGGATGGTTCTATTGATTCATTCACCTGTAAATGTCCACTCCTTTATTTTGCGATATCTACGATAACAGAAGAAAAGGAAAAGGAGAAGAATGCCAAGTCCCCCAACTGCTATAGTTGTTCCAATTATTATGATCCTCGAACCTGATCTACCTGCCAAAGTATATACGAAATCAATCAAGTGTTATCGCTATATTTTCAACAATGAACACCTATAATAAGGAAAGCAGATTCATAACATGAACACCTACCATGTCTCTTTATTGGTCTGTAATTGGACTAATTTGTGCAACGCTAATGAATTTGATACAGCCCCACTTGAAGGGTATCAGTTTGCCATATAATGGAAGTAACTACGTGCACCGCTTTGAATTTTTCTGTTCATATGGCCTCATCTCTGATTAGCCCAACAAAGTTTTTTCGGGATAATTTATCATTAATAAAAGCTCCAAAGGGACCTGACTGGAAGAATAATGTTCAAAAGAGGCTACTCAAAATAATGAAAGGGAAAGGCACGCATGAAGTTTTAATCAAAGAAGAAAATTTTTAGCCACCCCTATTTTGTTTGCGCCTAAAATATGCCCCATTTTGATTGACCCACGTAACGTCTACCTAAATTCCACCAACCATCTCAATAAACATTAAAGGCTAGCTCTGTTTTTGAAGAAGTATGTACAATACAAAACTTGGCTGATAAAATACGAAAACACACGTATATTCTACCATTATGTTAATAAAGTTGATCTTGACCTATGACAATCGGCCAAAGTGCAAATTTATAGACATAAGTCATCCATTCAAAGTTGGTTATGAAGTTAAAAATCCATGAACACATCTTTATTTATATAATAGATTTTAGCCCATGACGTATTAGATGTGAGACTAATTTTTGAGGATCATTACAATTAATCTATGTAGGAAATTTCGTCATTGAAATCCCTTTTCTCTTCAGCGCGTGGCTAGCTTCCTAGTCCATGCTTGTCCTATAGTTAACTATTTAGTCTACATCCTAGTATAGGCCACCATCCAATGCAGTCTCGCGTTGACTCTGATAAAGTATAAATTAATGGAACCTAAGTTATTTGTTTAAAAATAGTTAATAAAATTAAAGATTTATATACACATCCAAACTTATATATTAGATTTTACCCTAAGAGATGTTAGATGCGAGACTAATTTTTATAGGTCATTATAATAAAACTCGGTTGCGAAAAAACAAATTTTAGCCTTGTAAACCCAAATACTTGGTTGACCACACATTGTAAAATCCGGTTGGCAGAATACGAAAAATACACTTGTAGTCAAGTACTTCATTAACCCAAGTACCCGGTTGATCTCAGTCATTAAACCAGGGTGGCAAAATATGAAAAACACACTTATAATCGAGTACTTTATTAATCAAGTACTCAATTTTCCTCACTTTTTTTCTTTTTGTGTGTGCGAAATTACTTGGCAGAAGACCAAAAACACATTTACATTCAAGGATTTTGTAAACCAAATATGAAGGTGGGGGAAGAGAGTTTCTTAGTACGATTTAAATAGGTTTTTAAATATGAATTTCGGTGGAGTGTTGGTAGAGAAGTGAGTTTTCCGGTAAAATGAAGGTGGAAAAATGAGTTTTTTATGTGAGGTTAAGGTGGGGGAGGGAGTTGTTTAGCGTACTTCTTAAATGAGTTTTTGAAAATGCACTTAGGGGATATAATGGTGGGGATGTGGATTTTTTGGTAAAGTAATTGTAGGGAGCTTAATTTTTTATGAGAGGCAAGGTAGGGGAGGAAATTTCTTATTGTATCTCGTAGATGAATTTATGAATACGAACTAAGTAAATGTCTAGTATTGTGATCATACTAATTTAATGTTTGTTCGAAAAGAAACAACATATAGAGCATATGCATAATTTACTCATTATAATATCAGTAATCATTCTCGTGGTATTATGGTAAAACTTGTTTTTAATCAATTGTTTATCCTAAGTAATTCTTAAAATGTCAATGTAAAATGTTGATTCCATAGTAATTTGTGAAACCTGTGACTCGAGTCAGAGTTTTACTACAGCAAACCAGTCGGTTTGAATCGAGTCAATACTTATTTACGAGTTTGCTACCGAAGTGTTTCTTCTCTCTGCCGACACTTCCTCACCCCAAACCCCATTGTCGCCGCCCCTGTGTTTGTCGCTGCCGACGCCATCCCGCTGCCAATCGACGCTGCCCCGTCTCAACCAACCCCGGCCACCATCTGGCCACCACGATGCTAGAATCGTCCACAATTGCGCTGCTGCTCCCGACTTGATTCCGATGTCGTCTGCACCGCTCTGCCACTTCCGTGACGCCGATGCCCCTCCCCTCGACCTCCCCGACGTTTCCCCCTACCTAGCGCCGCCGTTGAGGCCAGCCGTGGGCCCGATCGGAGAGACCGACCACCCCGGCTGAACTCGACGTTGCCGCCGGCGATCATCGCCGCCACTACCGTCCTCACCGTCACCACCATTGGGTCGAGTTCGTCGAGCCGGTGCCAACGGTACCCCATACCACTACCATCCCGTCAGTCGCTGGAAAACTACTGAAACCTACAGGAAAACCGCCGGAAAACCTTCGTAACCTGCCAAAAAACCAGATTCGTTGGAATTCACCGGATCTTCCGCTGAGTTCGTTCAGTCGAACTTGATTGAACTTTGGACGCCGCCGAGCATCGAATTCAAGCTCCGAGACGCATGACGAAACCCTAGCCGTCGCCGATTGCCGACGATGCGAGGTATAATTACCTCTGAATTAATTATTTAAAATTGATTATTACTAGCATAATATGCTAGGATTGATTGTTTGATATGATGAATGGTTGATTGTGAATGAAATGATTGTTTGCATGACTTATTTGATAGTAAATGGATACTAGTAATCTAATTAAGTAAAGTAAATCTGCACATGCTAACTGACTACAACATAACTTAGAAAATATAATAAAATTGGTATGAATATGATGAGTTAGAGTTATTTCTACACTGATAATTATTTGACTGTTGATGGATGTTGATTACATTGTGAGTGTGTTGATCATGATGAGTTTGATGTATTATTTAGTTAGAAGGTGCTAGCTTTTAGATTTAATGTGTAGGGACGGAGCAGGAGCTCGCCGCTTAGGCATGAGGACACGCTTGGAGCTTCTGCCAGGTCCGTTAGGACTCACTTCTTGTTTTATCTCTATACACCATCGTGTTTTGTTTTTGCAGGTAAGCGGTGTGTCGAGTGGTTGATTTTTTGTATTCCACTCCACACAGGCCATTTAGTCGTACGTTATTTTCAGATTAATAACCCTCGATGATGAGATCCCTCGAGTTTGTTTTCAAAACTCAGATTCAGTTCACGATGCCTTCGGGCCTATTATATAAATCCCTACCCAGACCTATATACATGTAGTTTTCGAGTTTACAGTGAGGAACAGAATGAGGGAAATTTGACGACCGTACTACTCGAGTGGGCACGTGCTAGTCAATAGCGGGTTTGGAATTGGTGAGCGTCCACTCCATTCCTGTGGGATCCTAACAACTCTACCTTTGAGTTCCTCAAACCCGAAGAAGTGTGGCGTAAAAGGGTACTAAAGGCGCATGTCTAAGAGTACTCGGTCTTTGGTACTCAGGGCCAGGAGTAATACGGAGGATGTAGAGGGCAAAGATGAAAAAGAATGATTTTCCCGCGCAAAGGGATACTTTAAATGACTAAGGAAAGAGGATGTTATTGAAAGAGAAAGATATGGAAAGGGGACACTGCCTGCTTGAGGGCAACGGATCCCATTACTGCCCTTGTGAGAGTTCTTGAGGAAGTATATGAGATTTTTATTCAATAGGAGGATTAGCTCTCCTATGTCAGATTGATATTAGTTATTTTCTTGACTGGTAACACTCGTTATTGACGGATTTCTATATTTATGTAGGTGAGAACTACGAAGGATGAGCACTATCAGGACTGTGGAGGAGCAGTACAGAACTGCGCACACATGTACCTACCGTGTGTAATGTATAATGATGGTGTGTTGATGCTGTGTGAATGATAATCATGTTGTGTTATGCCTTGATAAATTGCCTATGAGACGAATAGATAAATGTGAATGAACAGGGAGCCTAGGAGCTCAGACTCGTCTCAGGTGAAAATGAATGTGATAATGACTAAATGCCATGATAGATTGTCATATTTTATATTATTTTGATAGAATATTTATATATCCCTATTGTAGACAAGTTGGCCCTTATTCCACTTTTAGGAGAAGCTCTGTTCATTTTTCTGTATAAATATATATTTTCTTTTGATTTCTCATTTATTATTTTGTCCTGTTTTTGTTTGCACGTTATGGCATGCATGTAAGACTGCGTTAGAACCCAATTGTTCCATCTATGTTTTGCATGTCACATTTCCATCTTAAGACGCCGAGGGTAGATCCGGGTTGGTTTTACCGAATCCAGTAGATTAGTGAATAGTTCGGTCGCCAGTGACATTTTCTGGGTCAGTCCATCGGGTGAGCCAAAACGGGGTGTTACAATAACTACAAGGGACCACATGCATATATATGAATGAATATATATAAGTATGAGCTATATAAGTCACTCAACTCCTCCAATATCCCTAATAGGGTCGGGCACGAGTTGAACTAGTTCACGAGTTTTTGTGACTCGACTTGATTTGACTCAAAATCGAATTATATTTAGCTTGATTCAATATTTGATCATAAAAAAATCAACTTGACTTGATTATAATGGAGCTGGTTTCGAGTTATATCAAACTCGACTCAATTTGAGTCTAAAAAATCTTGATTCAGCTTAAAACACGGCTCGAATCGACTTGATGTCTAATATAACACTTTAAATAATTTTTTTGTTCAACAATATATGAATAATATAACATTAAAAATGATAATTTTGTATAAAAATAATCAAAACAATCTAATAGTTATTATATAATTATTAATTATGGAGAATATCATTTATATTTTTTCAAAAAAATTAATTAAAAATATTAGATGTTCAAACTCATGGTGATGAAATTCAAACATCATTGATGCTCAATTCGAATTCGATCATGCTTGACTTGAACTCGAAATAAAATAACACGCCTCAAAATCATATAACTTTGAAACTCGATTTATTTATCAAATAAGCAAAGTGCAAGTTGGGCGAAACATGATATAACGTGGCTAACCTTGAGGCCAAGCTGCCGTCGAAGAACTACTCGTCAACCATAGGGCCCAAATTATTAACATAGGACCCACACGTCCTAGACCATGCAAACTCAACTCTACCATTATCTATGTCAATTAATTTTTTTAAAAATGCACTCGTAAATAGATATTTTGAAATTAATTTTTATTATAATTAATTTAATAATTAAGATAAAAATTAAAAGAATTAAATTAAGTTAAAAATTGTAATTATTCTAATTATTTATATTTTTATTCGTCTACTTAGATTTTGATTATTAAGGCTCATATTACCCTGTAAAGGAGTCCTAAAAAAAGAAGAAGAAAAAAGAAAGCCAATTGTGCGCCCCATAATTGGCATGAGGCACAATTATTAACAGGGGACCCACACGGGGAGGACCAATCAAACTCACCTCCACCGTCCCGGTCATAGTCAATGACCGAGCTGCCGTTGAAGAAATCCACACCGGAGAATTTTGCGAAGCAGCCGAGCTCCACCGCCCTCCCGCCGGTCTCCGGCAGGCAACCTCTCACGTTACGCAACGCCGATTCGAGGCACATCCGGCAATCCTCCAATCCCAACAACGGCAAGCACTCCCCCGCCGCATATGCCACCCTTACACCACCACTTGCAGCACCCTTCTTTCCCGCCACAAACCGCCCCCCTCCCCACCACCGCCCTCTCCACCTCCTAAAAAAATCTAGCATATGGAAGCCATCATTTTATAAAGAGATACTTTCGCGTAAACTTGTGCAAATTAATTTGTAGTTAAAAAATTCTTGAATAATTAATATTAAGAAGGCAATTTAAAGGACACACACAAGGGGAGATGCCATTTTCCGGGTTAGGGAAAAAAAGGTTTGT
>JAURVB010006361.1:0-13216 GCA_033002965.1 Piper betle | reverse complement strand
AGTAGAAGCCTAAGCAGATGGAAAGGTCCCCAAGAAGAAAGTTCACAAATACAGTGCCAAATGATAAAATGGGATGCTAACACATGTTTTGCAGCAACAGATCTAACACTGACTGTTCATATGGTTCCATTAGTATTTCATATGCTTTGTTTGACTTTGGTTTATAGTATCTAATAATCAATCAAAGCCAAGAAACCCTGTTTTTATCTACAAATCGATATCAACCAGTATGTTCCACTTGGTTTAATTACAAGGCTGTAGAAGCCTAAGCAGGTACCAAATGATTGAGCAATGCCAGGGAAGCGCTTAATGAAAGCAGAATCATGAACCAAACCTCTCCAATCAAAAAGTGGCAACTAGATGGCTCAGTACATAGTTATAGACGCTGATGAAGAGTCTAGAACTAAGTTGTGATAATCATAAAGAAACATCATACCATCTTTTGCGGCCAAGCTTTGGTTGACCACTTCGCATCCTACCTTTCATGAAATGTTTGTGTTCCAGAGATATAAAGCAGTTACAAGTTAGAATGTCAATGTCGTGCTTCTCAGGTTCGTGAATCCACAGAATACTCTGAAATAAAACAAAATCTATCACAGGAAAGCTGTTGAAGCAAATTTCTCATCATTGTGATCCTTTTGAGCTCCAAACAATGGGGGTCAGGGTTTGAGAAAATGAGAATATGACAGTGAGTAAGATAAGTTCTTGAATGCTTTACAGGAAAGCTTGACAGATCCATGACATCAGCTGCAATAGACTAATAAAGGAGATCGATTCATCAAGACAATTACTTTAACCCTAATGTTTTGTAACATGACCAAGTAAAAGACTTCTCTTTAAAAGATACTATTTTATTTGAGATCACTAGAAAGCAACATTTTAACAACCCAACCTGTAGATACTCAAACAAGTTTATAGAAGCTAAGGACTCCTTTGCAATAAACTTAAAACAATTTATTATATAAATATACAGTCAAGTGTTCTCTTAGGAGCTTCTTTGCTTTTCCCTAATTGTGTAAATTTTACCCTCATCAAAAAAAAGAAGAAAAGAAGAGCAAGGGTCATATCCGATCCCAAATATTTGGGATCCGGCGGATGCGAAAGAAAAGTCGGAGTGTATACAGTGGGGAATCTGGCAAGGATCCTAGCATTCGCATCCTGTCAATATACCAGAAAAAGAACTCTCCAATGTCGAGGAAAATAATAGTTTTTTTCAGTTTGGTTAAGCACCTATAACTCAACAGAACTTCACTCAGTTCAGGATTCATAAGATGTCAAATAGCACATTATACACTAATTTATTGGCAATCAAGCTTAAGTATTGAGAGCATCCTCCACAACAGCATCACATCTTAAATATTCATCAATGTAAAGAAAATAAAAGAGTCTCATGCTTTGTGAGAACATTACGCTCTTCTGACATTTTAAATCATGTGTATCTACCTGAGATGTAATTCTCCATCTCACATAGAAACATAAAGATAGAGCAATATATCTAAAGCAAATTGAAAACTGGGGGCTCCATGCTTGTAGACACATTATAACATGCACTTTGACACCCCCTTGATACACACCAATTGGAAGACAGCTCATCTTTAGAATAGTAAAGAATGGTAGTTATGGATAAATTCTCCTTGAATAATCAAACAGATAATAATAATTTAATATGTTAAATATAAATTATGATTGACTCTCGATTTCAAAGATAAATCCCAATTATAAGAAAAATACCATGATAATTTGATTTATTACTATTTTTATTTTTGTTGTATTTTAATTGATTAAATCTCATAATTTTAATCACAAGTTAGTATTGAATTTTCTTTTTTATTAATAAGAATAAGAATAGATATATTTAAAATGACTTGGCATACCTAATAAAGTCAAGTTCGAGTTAGGCTTTGTAAAAAACAATTAGGTAAGGAGACATAAATTTTTTTTTTTGACATATGTTCTCTTTAGTTCATATTCAACCAAAAGTAAATAACAAAAAGTTCCCCTTCTAAGTGATTGAGATATTGAAATAAGTTGTTAAACCACATATAATTTGCATGGTATTAGAGCCAAAGTTTTTAGGTTTGAATCCTACCAAAGGTATTAATGTCCTAAAAGAATATTATAGGAGCTTGTGGCCTAGAGCAGGTCCTATTTGGCATGTGGCAAGCAGCCTTGTCTAGATCTTAGTCCAACCCACCATTATTCAGTAGCTTGTGGCATAGTTCACATCCAACTTGGCTCGTAGTAAGCTGCTTAGCCTACATTGTAGTCCAACCTACCATCCAATACGGTCCTAGATTGGCTCTATTATTAACTATAACAACCAAACTGTAATAACCCAGCCTCTAGTGCAATATGATGCGCCTAAATTATTTATTCAACGGTTAAAAAGTTGAAAATTAATAGGCACATCTTCACTCATATATTAGATGTTACCCTAAAAGGTATTAGATGTGAGATTAAGTTGAGTATTATTACAAGATCAATCTCCTGTTGTCCAAGCAAAGTCACATATCATAGATCACTTTCACACTAATTAGATTTTTATACAAGAGTACAAAATCTAATTAGTGTAACCTAACCTATTAACCTTTGGATATAAATATATAAAAGGTGAATAGGTGGCAGTTACAATTCAAATGGACAATACCTTTTGACTAATAATCATTCAATAAATAACACCAATTGATAGAAGAGTGGGCCCAATAAAAATATATTTTTCAAAAATAAAATATTGTTTAATATTTTCTGCTCACTCATGACAATGCTAATCTATTCATACAAAAAATTACTCAATGCAATTGTCGAGGATACGAATAATATGGAGCCATACGATGAACCAGCAAGGGATTACATAGTGAATTATGTGCATATCGATATTACCTGAAGATATTAAACTCCACAACTTATGTCCATGTTATGTGTTATTTGTAAGGCTTGGTGAGACCTCCCTCTCATAAAGCAACCTATGAGCATTATCGTGTTAAAATCCTTCTAATTTCTCATCTCAAGGTGTTTGGTTCTACATGCTATATTCTTAAAACCAAGGATCAATTAAACAAGTATGATTTTAAAAATCAAAATGGCATTTTCCTTTGATATTCATTGAATGGTTGCTTGTATAAAGTATACACTTTGAAGACAAATTGTGTAGAGGAGTCTTTCGATGTTGTGTTTGGTGAAGTCAAGGCCATTAAGGAAGGGGAGATTGATTATGAAGAAGAAAAGGAGGATCTGAACCTTCTGTGGAGGCTTAAGACGAACACCAAGCTTAGTTTTCATAGAATGAACACATATTGCAAAGGCGGATCGTAGGAATTAAAAGAATCTTATATGAACACCCCTAGTCGTAATAGAGGCATAACCTCCCCTATGATTATGAGTGGTGACTTCAAAAATACGATAATCACTTACAATTGTAGAAGAAGCACACCCATACTACAGTTTTGAAGTTGGATGCTGTTGCGCACATCATATTCTTACTACTTAGTTCAAGTGATTGGCTTAGGACTTCTTATTGGTTTCATGAAGATGATGCGAGTATTTAAACAAGGGTTGTGGTTACCTGTTCCACATACCCTATGCGAGTAATAATTAAAGCATCATAAAATTACATACCACCATCGAGTATTAAGGCATCATACTTGAATACCTGAATTTCACGTGGGTCTTCAAGTGGTGTGAATTCTATGCTCCTCTACCCACATTATTCTAACACACATATAGCTATAGTCAAATACATTTCATGTACTTGATTTAGCTCCAGGTCATGTTCCATGACTCTAGGCCTTTTATACCGTGTAGATGATGATTAGCCTTGCTCCAAAGTATTGCAACTCCACATTAATAATTGCTAAGTATTTAAAGTATACAACATTTACCCATATTTTTAATATAATTTTGTATTTCCCGAGTATAAATATCATTAATTAGGTGATATTTCTCGTTTTATTCTAGTTAATTAATATTTTATGAGATATGCTTAATTTTGGAGTTTTAATGTAGAAAAAGATGAAAAAATTAAGCTTTGGAATTGAAAAGTCATGGTCACCCAATGGCTACTACAAGGAGTTCACAAAGCTCGATGAGGATGGATGTACATTACTTTGGCTGCATTTGAGTATGTCGAAGAGTTGGAAATTTGAATGGAAATTATAATCAATTAGAATACAATGATTTTTAAGAAACCTCCTTCAATTCATGTGCCTTGTGGCCATCTCATCTTCTATATAAAGGGGTGGTCATTTGTTGTTTGAGATATCTCAACTTTTGGCTTAGAAATAGGTCTACTTTTTGTAATTCTTTCCCTTTTATAATGAAAAGTAGTTTCTTCTTTATAATATTTTCTATTTTTAACATGGAGTAATTGTGTATTTCGTTTTAGGAAAGAATGAAACTTAACATGATTTAACTGAATCCATTTCAACCTCTTACTCTTTTATTCAATCGGATTGTTTGAATTATCATGTTCTTAATACTAAGAATAGATTGATCACCTTTTTTCTTATATTATGAGGTTTAATTAGATTTCGACAGAAATTAATTAGATTAGTCATTGATAATTCATCATACAACAAGGCTTTTTACTTGTTTGTCATTATGGTCTGGGAAATGCATAACACTGTATGCGATTATAAGGCAAATCTTAATGCGTTATTTTGTTGATTAATCAATTATCACTGGGAGGTAGAAATTGAGGCTGAAATAGTAGAAGCATGAAGGAGCGGGAGCTACCATGTTATATCGTTATTCTAGATCGACAACTGCAGGGAATAGAAGATAAGAGTAAGATTGATGAAGATTAATTTCATGTTAAGGGAAATTCGAATCTATAACGAATTTTATCTAAAACTAAAAATCTTTTTCTTGTTGTTTTTTTACTCTTAGTTCTATTTTCTACTATTAACATAAGGAAATTCATTTCTATGTGGGACGATACTTAAATTTTACTTGTTTTGACCATGTATACTTGCATGCCATTGAAATTATGCAAACAATAATATAATAATATAAAAATGTAACATGCTTAGCATAATTGTACAAGGTTCACATAGTTAGGGCACATGCCCGTCAGATAGTTATCCACAAAATACATAGTCCAAAACAAACAACATAACATAAAGTCCATGCCACCACCGCCACTGAGCCGCCTAACCCATGCACCTAGGCCACCCTATGCCACTGAACCTCACTACATATAATAGAAAACCACGTTAGTAATCAAATAAATTACAAATAACTACGGGTAAACAACAAATTGGCAAATGGGTATTTCATTACCCATGGAAACTTAGGAAACTTTAGAATTGCCTCAGACTAGGTAGTAAGCAAACATACTTAAACGAGTGTTGGCACATACACACGACTAATATTCATATTCACAAAGACAACATTGTTCTAGTGGTTAAGTTAGTGCAAAAATTCCAGAAATGTGTTGCGTTCTACAATACCCTCATACCCCATATTACCTCAGGATTTGAAGGAGTACTTGTGCGGTCCATATATCCCGTACACACTCTTACTTGTAAAAGTCATAAACCCTCATATTTATACATATAGGCTTGGGTGGGGATTTAATACTTAGTTTCTGGATTTTATCTTTCGAAAGCCATCAAGGGGTCTCAACCTTGAAGTTTTATTAAATACATGTAGAAAACGGGCTAATGGCTCAAATAACTACTACTACAAATCGGCTGCCTCTCCAACCAACCTGGAATTAGCCCCCGTAAAGGAAACACTACTCTAGCAACTGATCAACTCTATGTGCCTATCTGATATTTGTACATATGCTTGGTGAGGATTTAATACTTGGTTTATGGATTTTATCTTTTGAAAACCGTCAAGGGGTCTCAACCTTGAAGTTTTATTAAACACATGTAGAAAGCACGGCTAAATGGCCCAAATAACTACCGGTACAGACCGTCTACCTCTCTAAACAACTTGAAATGAGCCTCCTAAAGGAAACAGTGCTCTAGCAATTGATCAACTACATGTGCCTATTTGATATGGTCTATCATAGCTGGACTAATTGTCAACCTTGCTAACATTGCTGCAAGGTGTCGGTCGGCCACATCCTCTCTCTAGTCCTCATATTGTATACCCATAACTGCTAATCTGGCTCCACATACTATTGGCCTCTTGCTCAAGGTATCTACAACCACTTTTGCCTTACCTAGATGGTAGGCAATGTCAATATCATAATCCGCCAAGAACTCAAACCACCTACGTTGTCTACTGTTTGGATCCTTCTACGTGAAGATGTACTTCAAACTCTTATGATTAGTAAAGAGCTAGAAAGACACTCCATACAGATAGTGTCTTCATATGTGCAGTGCAAACACGACCGCTGCAAGCTCTAAGTCATATGTGGGGTAGTTCTACTCATACACTTTCAACTGTCAGGAAGCATATGCTATCACTCTACCTCTCTGCATCAACACACAACCTAGCCCTTCACTAGAGGCATCACTGTATACTACAAAATCATCATGGCCACTGGTTAACTCAACACCGGAATGGTAGTAAGTTTCTCCTTTAGAGTTTGGAAACTCTGCTCACATGCATCGGTCCACATGAAGCACTCATCATTTCTGGTCAGCTGTGTGAGAGGGGCTACCAAAGAAGAGAAGCCATGTATGAACCTCCGATAATAACTGACCAAGCCTAGAAAACTTCATACCTCTGTGGCTATAGTAGGTCACTCACATCTCAATACTGCCGTGAGCTTGGCGAGATCCATTGCAATTCCAGGCACTGATACTACATGTCCCAAAAAGACAAGCTCAGATAGCCAAAACTCACACTTGAGTGTTTTGCATATAGAGGGTGCTCCCATAGGGTCCGCAAAGCAATTCTCAACTGTGTCTCATGCTCCTCTCTGGACCTTGAATAAATCAGGTTGTTGTCTATCAATACAATCACGAATTGGTCCAAGTATGGCTAGAACACCTAGTTCATGAGATCCATGAATGCTATTGGTATGTTCGTCAGCCCAAAAAGCATGACTAAGAACTTGTACTGCCTGTATCGAGTCCTAAAAACTATTTTCGATGCATCCTCCTCTCGTATCCTCCAAGCCGATCAAACAAATTATCTATCCGCCGGAGGAAATAATGGTTCTTCACTTTAAATTGGTTGAGCATTCTGTACTCAATGCACAACCTCATGCTGCCATCCTTCTTCCTAATGAAGAGGACGGGGTTGCCCCAAGGTGAGACACTCGGTTTAATGAAGCCCTACTCCAATAGCTCTGACATCTGAGTCTCGAGCTCCTTGTATAAAACCCGTGACTGGAGTTAGAGCTTTATATTAGTGAACAAGTCAACTTGGCCGTCGGTTCAAGTCGAGTCAGTTTCATGACACGTGTCCTACGCCGAGGCCGACCGTACGTTATGAGCGATGAGAGTCAAGTGTGCCCGAATATATAATGATAAGCTTAGAAAAATGATAAGAAATGAGTTATCAGAGTCTATGAAAGTATGCCAGTTATTTTTTTAATGTATTTGATTGTAGAATATTTTTTAGGCTGAATAACACATTAGGACGTGTTGTATAGTAGTTTGAATGGGTTATTAGTTATAGAGCATATCATGTTGATGTTATGAAGTGTATTATCTTTTATTATATTTTCCCATATTTTTTGGTATTTTTTAATAATTTATTAGGAGTTATAATTTTTTACTCGACTCGGAGTCGAGTCAACTTTTAATTATGAGATTGCCGCAAAAACCTCCTCTCGACATTTACCCCTCTATCCCAATCGTCGGCCTGATCACTTCCGCTGACCTCCACCATACCGTCGTCGAGCCATCCCCGCCTTCTTCGCCATAGCTCGGCCTCCACGATGCGACGAAGCCATGCGTACGTTGACTCTGCCACTTATCGAGCATGTAATTTAAAATAATTTTACTAATCTTATCCTAGAATTATAATAACACAAACTATTTTAAATAATTAAATAGAATGGGTTAATTAATGGCTGGGTAAATATTTGGAATAAGTAAAAGAGGTTAATCAATTACTATAGGTATACCCTGATTTTTGTTAATGGAATAAACATTTGTTATACACTAAATTAATGTTAAATACTGACATTAATTAAAAGTCTAAATTGTGATTTTAATCAATGGGACGGTAATCTTAATATCTTTCTTTGTTTAAGTGAATGTTGTGTTGAACGAAAATATATTAATGTTAATAATTATATAGATGCTACTAAGTGGCAATTATTTATCATCGACTAGTGAATTGTGATTTAAATAATTCATTTAAAATGTCCAAGGTTGGACTTAAATTAGTATGTCACAAGAATCATTCAATATCTCTCTTAGAGTGTATAAACCATGCAATTGTAAAGTTTATTATCTTGTGTGTGACATAGTTTAATTTTGTCGAGTTTTCATCATGATGTAGTTAAATCATTTTCATTACATGCATTTTTACTCGCATAAAGCTATACTTATGCATAATTTTATTGTCTTGTTCACATTAGAATTGTGTGTCATAGTCCTCATCAAACTTTTAAGTTAGTATAACTACTTGAAATATTGTATATTCCTTTTTTACAATCTTGGTTGGCTTAAGCCCAGATTCGACCACTATGCGTCAAGCGTAATTGGGGTAATTGACTCAGTTCGACACAGGATTGCACCTTTAAAATTATTTAAAAAATAAAATACTTGCCCCCATGCCAAAAGGGGTGACATGGCACAATGGCAAAAACGACTCTCTAAAACTTGGTCGTCAACCCGATGGTTTTACTGTCGGTTCAATTGTTACCTAAATCAGGTTAGTAAGGTTTGGTGACCTTTCTTGTCATGGTTCGTATATGGTATGATGTAAGTTTGCCCAGCCTTAGCCTACTTTGGCGCTAGGTACTCTTGTTTGGATGCTGCACGCCCAACTTTTTCATGTGTGGTCTAGTCGAGTTGTATATAGTTAGATGTTAGGACCATGACCCTTGCGTGTCTTTTGTGTGCTTGCCATGTGCTTGATAACTTTTCGGATCATCTTAACCACCCTTTGGGACCTACAGTGTAATTTTTGGTCCAATCACTTTAGGGTAAAAACCCAAAGTTTTTGGGTTTTGGACTAACCTAACACATACCGCTTTACCTCCCCATTACTGTGTGAGTATTTCATCCCTCATCTTATTTGTTTCCATTAGGATTCTTGCATGCAAGGTTTGTTGAAGACGCCCTGCCAAGTTGCTAGATCTTCAGCGTCTTATGCATGGGGTTCTTGTCGATTGCTTAGTTTTTTTGTAAATGGACATGTTAATAATTAAATTATCAATTAGATAATGGGGATTTGGATGGGGATAATTAATAATTAATTATCATTAGAATTGCTGAAAATTTAATAAGGAATGAAGACTAACATGAACTAATTACATCATTTAAAATTGATAGTATATTAGTTGTGTAAGTTGCATGTAGGTTCATGCAAAATAAAATTATACTAATGTATAATTTTATGCCCTCATTCAGATTAGGGTTCATAGGTCACAGTCAGACAAAATCACAAGTCAGGTACGTATAATAGGTAGAACATCGTATTTTCCTTTTTGGTAGCCTTGGTCGGCCTGAGCCCAGATTCGACCACCTTGCACCGAGTACAACCGGGGTCAAAGAATTGACTCAGTCCGACACGGGATCGTATTATGTGCGTAAATTGTATAATGCATCGACATTATTTTGGAGTAGTGATAGCCACCCCATAAAAAGGCTACAGTCGGGGTGAGCGAGACACAGCGATTCCTCCATCGCACTGGAGTGCAGTGATAGCCTCCCCATAAAAGCTACGGCCGGGGTGTGTGAGGCACTGTCACTAGAATTGGCAGTGAGAGCTTCCCCACAAACGGGGCGTAGCAATCACATGAGTGCAGTGATAGCCTCCCCAGAAAAAGGCTACAGTCGGGGTGTGTGAGGCACTGGCACTAGAATTGTCAGTGAGAGCTTCCCCGTAAACGGGGTGTAGCAATCACCTAAGTGCAGTGATAGCCTCCCCATAAAAAGGCTACGGCTGGGGTGTGTGAGGCACTGGCACTAGAGACGATAGTGGTAGCCTCCCCATAAAAGGGCTACGGCTGGGGTGTGCGGATCACAACAGATACCTCCTTCGCATTGTTTTGGAGTATAGCGGAATCGCTCCACCGCATATTAAAATAAACATAAGGAAATAGTGGAATGTACTTGATTTGTTTTATCTATTATACTACTTAGTGTTGTAATCACTAACGCGGAATTGCCTCCGCAGGTGTGCAGATACGAAAGTAGGTGATTGACAACCAGGGCATGGAGCAAAAATAAATATGAGGACTCCTTTTATTATTTATTTGAGAAATAAGTGTGGCTACTGGGCAATGGTCTAAAACTGTGGGATCTTTATATATGTTTTTGTTAAAAAAAAAATGTTAGACATATTTGCTTAATTGTGAGTAACACCTGGCCAACTAGGCCCACAATGTTGTGACAAATGGACGGGTCGTGACACCCATACCTATGACATCACCAAACCACCACATTTTTCTATAAAATGCATCCCTTCCCCACCTTCTCACTACTTTTGCTTCCCTCCTCACCTTCAACAACTTTCTTCTCCTCTCGTTGGCCTTCTTCTTCCTCCTTGGAGCTCCAATCACCCTCCTCCATGTTTCTAACATCCTTGGGTGGTAGGTTTTGAAGTTGGATGCCTCAAAAGACCTCCCCTTAGTCTTCCCTTGTAAGTTTCAGGTTTGTGCTGCCTCTGTTGCTAAGTGTTTGATGTTATCACTTATATTTTTTATTTTTTTATTTTTATGATTATTTTAACATGTAGAGATTCTTGTTAGGAGAATTTTGAGTATTCATGTATCTTATTTGGCCATGTAAATAAATAGATATTTTTTTATAATGTATGCAGATTACTGATTTGCACTATTTTGGTATAAAAATCACATCCTGACACTCTGATGATAAATTTAGACCATTCTTATTTTGTTGCACTCTTAACATGTATATATATAACTTTTGTGTCGGATGTTGTATATGAAATGACCTATAAGGTGCATGTATGTAGGTAAAAATTGTGGAAAGGTGGCAACTTTTACTATTACAGTGATATAAGCCTCATTTCTCCAATTTTTACTCTCTGAACATTAAATAATAAGCCCCATTTTGTTCATGGTGATGTTAGAAGTTCTTGGTAAAATTATAAGCCTCTGACAATTAAATAATCATGAATAGCACCCATAAGTACGCCTTATATTTCTCATCTGTTTATGATGATGAGTGTGATCTGTTATTGTCTTATATGTTAAACAACCAATTTTAAACTAATAAACTATTTAAAATACATGATGTTTCAATAAGTTTGTACTTTAAATATATAAAATTTGGGAATTGGTAAAACTCATCTAAGTATGTTTTGGATGTGTTTACAAGTACAGTGTAAAGATGTTGGGTGAAAACCCTACTTTTTTCACTTTAGTTGTAAATTATCTTAAAATAGGTTAATGGTGTTGGATTTGAGTGAAACCTGGTTCACACCTTACCCTATGCATCAGTAACACCGTGAGTAATTTTGGGACCATTTGGGCAGGTTCCAATTTTATTTGTCAATTTCCAATTTGTGATGGTCCAGATAGCTCCAAAAACAGCCAATCTAGTGATCCTAATTGTAAAATCCACTTAGGTCTATTTACATAGTAAATTGTGGCTAAATATTACTATCATCAAGCTCCATGTGTTATCTAACTAGGCCTATTGACAAAAGCCCATTTTGAGTCTTCTAGCCCCATGAACAAACGGCTACAAAATTGTTGTATGGCCGAGGAACACTCTTTCTGGACCTTACTGTCGACCTTAATGGGCATTGTTCCCCTTGATTGACCCATGGTCTTGCCATTATAGAATTTACCTATGAACCTTAGAGTGTAAGAGCCCACCTATTTAAATATCTACCCATTTGGGCACTGTTGGGCCTGTCTGGAAAATTGGCAAGTAAGCCCATTTGATTAAAACTGTAGAATTAATTAAAGCCCACTAAGTGAACATGAAACCAAAATATTAATTAAGTTACCAAATAAGGTTTAACATTTCATTTAGGACCTAATTAACATAATTAAGTAATATTTAAGTGTTGAGCTTGTGTGGAGGCTTTGCCTCATTTTGTGTGCCAATGTGATCTAATTCCTATTTGGTTTTATCTCTGTGCTAGCTATTGCGAGTGAGCTCACCGACTAAAATACATAGCTCTACTCATCTAGCTTCATAGGACTCTCCCTTTACTTCATCTCTGTTTCACTCCTTACGTGTCGAGTTTAACCGTGTTTTAGATGTAGGAAGGCAATAATGGCATTTTATGGGATCCCTCCATTGTCTGGCCATTTAGCCCTTGACACTTTTCGAAAGACAAGATTCAGAAACTAAGTATTAAATCCTCTCCCAAGCCTATATGTATAAATATAAGGGTTCACAATGTTTACAAGTAAGATTGTGTACAGACCGCACTAGTACTCCTTCAAACCCTGAGGGAGTGCGAAGTATGAGGGTACTCATAATGCAACACATTTCTTGAATTTGTGGCACTAACTTAACGATTCCTTTTGCCACTCGAGTATTGTGGCTGGTGTAATATGGAGGATGTGAGGACATAAGTGTTTGTATGTATGAAAATGAATATTAGTAGTGTGTACACGCCGACACTCGTTTAAGTATGTTTACTTACCGCCCAGTGTGAGGCAATTCTGAAGTTTTATATGTTTCCATGCGTAATAGAATATCTATTTATTGATAGTTATGCGAATGAGTGTTAACTTGCACTCACAACTCCCAATCGCAAAAAGTTCAATAAATAAAACTTATTTAAAACTATCCATAAATACCATTGTACTGGTATGCTAAAGGTTATAATTAATAATTTATGAAATTGATTCTTAAGAATTAATTTAATTAAATATTATTTATGGTTCGTTCTAAGATTTGTAAAACACTAAATAAAATAACCTAATTATTTTTTGGGTTTTACAATTCATGCACCTAAAGATATCTCCTACGAAGGGGGTGACCAGATTTAAAGTATCAGGGAAGTTGAAGCCAAGATTCATAGGACCACTCCCAATCCTGAACCAATTCAATTGGACCGATTCCTATTCGATTTAGACCGATTCCGATTCCGATTCCGACTCCCTGGAAAACCGATTCTGATTCCGACTCCGATTTATTCAACCATGGTTTTA
>JAURVB010006360.1:0-14774 GCA_033002965.1 Piper betle | reverse complement strand
TCATTAATCTACTAGATTCGGTTAAGCCGACCCGGATCTACTCTCGGCATCTCAAGATGGAGATGCAAATATGAAATGCATGAATGGGAACGATTGGGTTCTAACGGAGTCCTACATGCATGCTATGATGTACAAGCAAAATAAGACAAAACAACAAATGAAAAACCAAAAGAAAATATATACTATTTTATGAAAATACGATAACACATAACAATCTACCATGACATTAAATCATTATCTCATTCGTTTTTACCCGAGCCGAGTCTGAACTCCAAGGCTCCCTACTCATTCATATTTATCAGTTCGTTTCATAACAAGTAATTCATTCACGCAAACACATCAAAATTATCATTTACATAACAATAACACACCATCATTATACATACGTTACACGCGGCAGGTACATGTGTGCGCGGTTCCGTGCTGCTCCTCCGCAGTCCCGACAGCTTTCATCGCTCGCATTCCTCACCTACATATATATAGAAAAACCGTCAGTAACGAGTGTTACCGGCCCGGAAAATAACTAATATCAATCTGGCACAGGAGAGCAAACTCTCCTGTTGAATCAAAACCATATACTTCCTCAAGAACTCTCATCAGGGCACATACGGGAGCCGTCGCCGTCGGCGTCGCCCTCGGGTCGACAGCGTCCCCCTTTCTTTCTCATTCTCATACCTTGGCCATTTCTCTATCGCTTCTCGCATCAAATTTCATTCCTTACCGCCCTCTGCACCTTCCATATTACTCCTGGCCTTGAGCACAAAGGCCGAGCACTCTCAGGCAGTCGCCTTCAGTACCCTTTGAACCACAAGTCTAGACATGCGCTGCATTGCAGTACCCGTAAACCTCCACACTTCTCCGGGTTTGAGGAACTCAAAGGTGGAGTTGTCCGGATCCTTCGGGAACGAAGTGGGTTCTCCCCAGCTCTAGAGCCCGCTCTTCCGAGCACACGCCCTATCTGAAGACGTGGCCGCAAGTAACCCTCATCCCATCTCTCACCGAAAACGCGAAAACTATACATATATAGGCATGGGTTGGGATTTATACAATAGGCCCGAAGGCAACTTGAGCTGGATCTGAAGTTCGAAAACAAACTCGAGGGATCTCATCCTCGAGGGTTATTAATCCGAAAAAAGAACTGTTGGCTAAATGGCCCGAGTTAAGTGGGATCCGATAAAACGCCACTTAACTCGTCCTGCACATGATAAATCAAATATACAATAGAATAGCGTAAAAACAGAGAACGAGTCCTAAACGGACCTGGTAGAAGCTCCAAACGGGTCCACGCGCCTAGGCGGCGAGCTCCTACACCGTACCTACACAATCAGGCTAAAAACTAACGCCCGCATGATGAATCACACATCCTATAGCATGCACACACAATCAACACAATCACGCATCAACCATCACACATCAACCTATATCAATTCTAGCAATCAATTCTAGCAAGTCTACTTAGGCTAGTTTGCATTAGATCATGATCATTACCTAGTTACCCTAATTAGTTTCTTAGCCTCCATTTTTAACACCACTCAATCAAACAAATTTCACAATTTATCCTTAATCAAATCTACATTTATATATATTATTATAACACACAATTCACCAATCCTAGCATGCAATTCTAATAAGCAATACTTTCAAATAATTAAGTTAAAATAAATTATACCTCGCGTCGTCGAAAGTCGGCGACGGTTAGGGTTTCCGTTTCGTGGCTCGAAACTCGAATTCGGCACCTAGCGGCGTCCGAAGTCCGATCAGATTGGATCGGGTGCGTTCGGCGGATGATCCGGCGAATTTCCCACGAATCCAATTTCCGGCGGTTCCGGCAGTTTTTCGGCGAGTGTCGGCGGTTTTCCGGCAGATTCCGACTATTTTCCGGCAATGATTCGGGACGGGGCAATCAGGGGGTCTATTGGCACCAGCTCGACGAGCTTGGTCCAATGGTGGTGTCAAACAGGGTAGCCGAGGCGGCGATGGCCGTCGACGGCGGCATCGAAAATGGGTGGCGGCGACGGCGTGCTCCGATCGGGGCTGCGGCCGGCCTCGACGGCGGTCGGGATGATGGGGAAAACGTCGGCGACGGCGAGGGAGTGGTCGTCGGGGTCACAGTGGCGGCGGCGCGGCCCAGACAGCGGCAAATCAACGAGGGAGGCGTCGCGGCTTGTGGGGCGATTCCGGCGTCGTGGCGGCGAGACGGTGGCCGGGGTGGGTCGTGGCAGCACGGCGACTGCACGGCGGAGCGGGGCGGCGGTGTGCTCGGCGGCGGCGGCGGCAGCACACGGCAGTGACGGCGGCAAGGGTTTGGGGTGAGGAAGGGTCGAGAGGGAGAAAAATACCCTCAATGGTAGTTTTGTAATTAAGTATTGACTCGATTCCTACTCGAGTCAAAATAATAACTAGTTTGTAATAAATTCTAAAAAAATCTAGAAAAATATGGAAAAATTCCATAAAATCAAACAAACACAACAACATCCAAATGGCATGCTCTATAACTAATAACCCACCCGAATATAATCCAACGCGTCCTAATGCGTTATTCGGCCTAAAACTATTCTGCGATAAAATAAAAATAACAATCAATACTGTATACCTCCATATACTTGATAACCCATTTTTCATCATCTTTTAGACGTTATCATCGTACACTTGAGCATACATGACCCTCATCGCTCATAACTCACAGCTGGCCTCAACTCAGCTCGCGGTCCATGAAGCTGACTCGACTCGAACCAACGGTTGAACCGACTGGTTCACTCCTGTAAAACTCTGACTCGAGTCACGGGTTTTACAGAGGGCACCTAAATCTGGCTGCCTTTATCCTTAGGGCGGTCGCCCCACCACCAAAAAAAAATTTTTAGGTAAAAGCGGCTCGTCTGGCTGCCCTCAACACTAGCTGGTAGGCAGCAGCAAAGTATTTAAAAATAAATTTCAAAGTGACCGGCCGAATCCGGTTACCCATGGCTAGATCTTGCCTAAGGCATCTTGCCACCCTAGGCATGCCTAACTTTGAGGCGGTCAGACCTAGCCACCCGATGCTAAGTTATTTAAAATAAAAAATAAAATTATTTTTTTAAAAACGAGGGCAATTTTATTATTATAGTAAAATTTATATTTTTTTTATAATTATACCTTATGTCAAAAGCATTTTCTCTTTTTTTAGTAAAAAACTCAACAACATTGACCCAAATAACTTTGAAATGCTGCGGCGAACCAACCGGTGAAAAACACTTTAACTTCGGTCACTCGCCATTCTCGGTCTGAGTCAATCGTCGTCTTTGCTAGGAACCTCTCTGGGTCAGAAGTAGCATACACCGGCCAATGGCGGAGATGAAGTCGAGGGAAGACATCCACGCCCTGACCGATCTCCTCACCTCTCCAACTCTCTCCCCATCCCTCCAGTCCCAGCTCCTCATCTCCTCCCACTTCCCCTGCTACCTCAACTGGGACTTCCCTCTGTTCCTCTGCCACCACCGAACCAGGTTCTCCTCCGCCGGCATCATCCCTCTGCCCCTCCACCTGAGATGGGCGTTATCGCTTTTCCTCAAAAGGGTCGCCGGGTTCGGCCTGCTGGAGACGTCATGGCGCCGCAAGTGCCCGTTCCAGCAGCCGCCCCCATTGCTGCTCGCCGCCGGGTTGAGCCGGCGCCGGCTAGTTTGGGCCCGGAGCAGAGGAGGGGTACGTGAGGAGGCGGCTGCGTCGGAGGAGGCTCGGCAGCGATTTGCATCCATTGATTCCGTTGGTTGTGCCCAACGTGCTCTTGTTTCTGGTGCTCTACTGGAACAACCCCTTGTCGCTCCGAGTCGATAAGTAAAGTAAAGAGGTTGAATCAATAACTTTTTAAAAAGAAAAAAATCAACAAAGAGTTCGATTCAATTGACTTCTACATGTGTATATGAATGAATCTGATGATTATGTAGTTCAAAGTGAATGTTTTTCTCCCATCTAAGTAATGTCCCACACCCTATAAAATATTTGTGCAAACAACCATATATGGTTCACTAGTATAATATTTAATTTAAATTTGTACACTCTTATAATATTTAATTTAAAATTGTACTAAGTATGATTATCTTCTACTTTTAATATAAGAGTCAGCGATTGTTTCATTTAGAAATGCATTATATGTGGTTATTTTCTACCATCTTCTATTGGAGTCTTTGTAAGTATTAATTTGTGTATTATGTACGGTGTCATACGCTTTTTTTGTCAAGTAAACTTGTATAAAAATAAAATATAATATAAAACATATAAAAATGTTTAGATTCCATCCGCATTCAGCATTGCATCCGACAATATAAAACATACAAAGGTTTTTAAGTTTTGTGCATAATATACCTGATCTTGTCTATTTAATTGAATACAATGAGGCCATGGATTTGTTGTAACAAATGCTACAACACACACCAAGGATTTAAAACACCCACTAATTAAAGTGATTTACCCCAATCAAAAAATTATTAGAGGGGGTTGGAGCACTTCCTACAGCAACTCCTTGGCCTACGAGGAGATATTGGCATGGACTCGCACAATAATATAAAACATACAAAAAATATTTTGGTTTCTTGCACATTACACATCAAGGTAATGCCTTGTTAATTAAATATTAGAGGATATTGATCATATAAAACTACATAAGTATTTTAGTTTCATGCCCATTAAACCAAAATCTTGTCTAGTTAATTTATCTAGGCAAGACATTGCACCACTTATATCAAAGATAAAATTTAATTTTATGGGTAAATTCTCATTAAATAATTAGATAGACAATTTAATATTTTTTAGAAATAAATTTTAATTTATTTTTGCTTTTAAAGACAAATCCTAATTTTAATCGAATGTGAAGATAAATTATAATAATTTAATTTATTATTTTTATTTTTGAAATATTTTGACTCGTCAAATCTCTCATTTTTAGTTAGAGGCCAGTATTTAGTTCCCTTATTAACAACCGGTGAGGTGCATTTTTTTATTAATGTCGGTCAGTTTTCAGATATAATCCCTGTGCTCTTCTTCAATCTTGAAGGGTCACAGCATTCCGCAGCAACAAGCAGTGTCTTAATTTACTCTGTTGATCCTTGAGACAGGAGGGCACTGAGCATTCTCCCCGTCTATGTCTATGTTGTATCTGTATTAAGGCTGTGACAGATATTTTTTGCACTTGGACTCAAAAAATTTAATTCAAATATTTTTCGGAGGATGGGGAAAGTGGGCCCTCAAACAATTTTTAGTCACTTTTATTCAGGACTGTATTGAGAGTAAAGTAGAAAGAAAAGAGCCCCTAAGAACCAGTCAGATGCCTAAAATCCAACCTAATGGTTTGGGACAAGTTCTAAATCAAGCAAAATTTTGATACAGTGGATGTGCATTGTTAACTTATTATATAGGTGTCTTAAAGTTGGTTTTAGCTCTTAATCCTTGACATCGGTTCATTTTATTAGTTTCTCAGCAGGGATAAATGGCTTGTGCATGTACATAGTTGGTGTATAGTAGCATGAAAGCATGTTTAGTGTTTATTCTTAAAACCTTGTGATTGTTGCACGTAATTCAGGGAAGCTTTGCAGGGCCGAAAATTCTGTGGTCAGGTTCCAGTCTTCGAACAGAAGCTACTGGCTATGGACTGGTATTACATTTTTTTAATCATTCCTTATATCAAAATCATCTTTTGGTTAAATTAACGTTGGTTTGGTATATAGTGAAGATTTCCCCTTTTTGCTACAGGTATTTTGTGCTCATCTTATTTTAGCAGAAATGAGTAAAGAAATAAAAGGATTACGGTGTGTATTTATCATTAGTATTTGCTTTCACTTTATCATATTCTTGTAATTATGAGTTTGTTGTTATTTATATACAAACGTTTAGTGAGTGGTGCCGGAAAAGTAGCAATGCATCTTTTAGAGAAGCTGCATTCATATGGTGCCATTCCTATCACTATATCAGGTAAGCGTCAATTGTTGGACTGCAACCTTAATAGTTGTTTATAAAGTTAGTTTGTTATCACTGTTCTGTTCAAGATAATCATACACAATGTTAATACTTAAATCATGTCTTAGGGAATGTCAATACTGATATCACATATATTTCTCTCTTTCCATTGCCTCTATCCGAGTATGTTTCATCTTTCATCATCACCCTTGAGTTAATTATCTCTTAACAATCACTTCAATAAATCTTCTTGGCTCATGGTCATGGCTTTATGAGGATATAGGTTTATTTGTTGTCCCCAAGCTTTCGTATTCTTTTACTCTCTGTTGCAGGAATCGGCCGATTCCGTGCGGAATCGGGCCGATTTAAATCGGATCGGCATCGCGCCGATCCGATTTCGGGGCCGACTCGGTCGGCCCCGAATCGGCCTTGGAATCGGCCGAGTTCGGCCGATTCCGACCGATTTAACTCGGAATCGGAATCGGCCGATTTAAATCGGAATCGGTTTTTTTAATGAAATTACTAAAATACCCTAGGTATGATTTTTATTAAATTATTTAAGCATGGGTAAAATGGTAATTTTGATTTTAAAAACCTAAAATCAACCCCGCTCCCCCGCGCCGCCGCTGCCCGTCCGCCCGCCGCCGCCCCGTTTCCGCCCTCCGCCGTGCTCCCCGACTCCGGGCTCGCCGCCGACCGGGCTACCGACGTCGCCGCCGACCTCGCAACGTCGCCGCCGAAGTGTGGCCGGACCGAATCGGGCTGTGACGCACGAATCGCCGCGACTCGCCGCCAACTCGCCGCCGCTCCGGGCCGCCTCGCCGCCGGCTGCGGGCCGCTGACTGTTCGTCCGACCGGGCTGCCGACATCCTCCGACATTGCCGCCGCGAGACTCGCCGCCGACCGGGCCGGCGGCGGCGGCGGGGGTAAAGAGTGGCATTTTCGTAATTAAAAGTTGACTCGAGTCTAACTCGAGTTAAAAATAATAATTAATTCTAAATAATTTAAAAAAATCTTAAAAAATATTTAAAAATATCAGAAACTATAATAGACAGAATAATATCAAAATAACATCAATACCCAATTTTAATATATTTATATTATAAATTGTCAAATTATTATATATGACCGATTAAATTAATTTGGACCGATTCAACTGAACCGATTCTTGGCCGATTCAGACCGATTCCGATTCCGATTCCGACTCCCTGGAAAACCGATTCCGATTCATTCAACCATGCTTTTACTACGGTACATATCAAAACCCTATCCTTTCTTACTTTTACTCACTTTAACGTTCTTGCATATATAAAGCTCTGATTTTATTAATTCAGTTTTCTTTGTTGAATTTAAGCCTTCTATTTGCTTCCTCTTTAGCTTCCTTTTGCAGTTATAGATCCTTAATCTTCAACCTCTCCTCTTTTTGCCAAATGCTGATTACAATACATTTTTATAACTTCTTATAAACATTTATTCCACGAAAGTCCCTTGTCTTTAACCTCTATTGTGGCCACTACAATGCAATGATTTTTTTTCTTTAGCCTATCTAGTCACTATCCTAGATTCTATTGTAGTTTCTCCCTTCGACTTTCACTCGATTCTCTCAGGTTCACTATTTCCAATGCATATTGATTTTTGTTAGAAATTTACTAAATGCAATGAGGTTCTTATGGGAATTTCAATGAACAAGAAATTGCTTATTTTGTTTGCTTTGATGGTCAATATTGTGAACAAACAACAAGAATCGATGATCAGAAACTTCTATGATGACGCTGACAAGTCTATGTTGCCTATGAAAGTGTGATGAAAGATCCTTTGGGCCTAGTACTAAGTTGATGGGGAATGGCATGGTTGGAAAGTAGGAAAAGGTAAAAAAGTTGGATAAAGAAGGTAGTAATATTCCACCCACAAGTGGGGGTAGGGAATTAACAAGAAAAAGGGAACCTGGTCCATTGATGGCTATAAATTTCAATCAATGGTCACCTTATACAACTCAAGGTCTATAACAATGTTTTTTAGACCCAAAAGACGTCAATAACATAAGGAAAACCCTAAGTATAAGTCTTATCATACTTCTTCTTCTTCTTCTTATTCTTCTACCAGATACCTACAGGATGTCGGGGACATAGACGCTATATTAGGATCCATATGATTAAAAATGGCAAATTCAAATTCAACTAGAACACTATTTATAATAAATTCCTAAATAATGTAAATTTCTTTTTGTTGATAGCATTCTAATTACTGCAGAACTTGATCTCCATCAGGTTGCTTGAAAGTTTCAGTAGAAAAGATCAATATCTTCCTGGAACTAACCTTTTTTTTTTGGAAAATTAACTAAATCTACAATTGACTATGCCGTAGGTTCTTAATAAATAATCATTCATGGTGTTTCATAGTTTGGTAATGTGTGACATTGGTTTTCGAGTATCGTATCAAGGACAGCCAGTGTAACTGTGAAAGTAGTCTGTTGCTCGTGCAATATTATTGCCATGATCCCACCTACTGGCTGGAATTGGGTGTAGACAATAATGATAATGACTTGTTTTTCATGTGCACAATTACAGATTCAATGGGCTACTTGCTGGATGAAGATGGATTTGACTACGCAAAATTGATGCTCTTGAGGGACATAAATTTCAGCATAGAAGCTTGAGGTATTTACATCACATTTGATTATATAATATTTTCTAGCCCAGCAAGTGTTCTATGTGCAAAATTTTGCCCATTGCAGTTTTGGGTTGTGCCAGAGATTATGTGAAGACTTATATTCGAGCCAAGTATTTTGATGGTGCGAAGCAATGGAATGAACATTGTGACATTGCTTTTCCTTGTGCTTGTCAAAATGAAATTAACCAAGATGATGCTCTTGCTGTGGTTAATTCTGGTTGCCGTACACTGGTGGAAGGTAATACTTGTTCAAGTTGATCTTGTTGTTCTTCTTCTTCCACCTAGTACCCAATGGGTGTTAGGGGCATGGTTCAAGGTGATCCTGTTATGCCACATTTTTTTCCTTTTCCTTCATTTGTCTACAAATTGAAGTGGATGATGTTTTCATGCCAGGATCGAATATGTCGAGCACTCCGGAAGCCATTGATGTATTGAAGAAAGCTGAAGTCATAATTGCACCAGCAAAGGCTGCTAGTGCTGGAGGGGTGCGTTTGATTTTTCTTACTATATTCTTCCATAAAGTGGGCTTTTTACTCCATACTTTCAGGGCCATTTGGTTTGATAGATTATGAGAGAGAAAAAGATAAGGATTTAAGAAAGAAAACAAAATAAAAAGAAAAAGAATTTAATTTTCTTATCATATTCTCTCATTTGATTGGTTAGAGAGAAAGGAAAAATTGTAAAGCATTATGATCACTTTCTATCATTTTCTTGCATTTTTTGTGAGGATTGTGAAGGTGTTTTCCACCATGATGGATAACTGATTTCCTTAACCCATATTTTCTTGCAAACCAAACATATAAAAATATGAGGCAAGTACACTTTCTCACACTTTCTTTTCTCACAATCCAAACAGACCCTTAGTTCTTTGGTTGAGAATTGATGCTGAGCTATTTTACTGCTATAGGAGTGTAGGCTTTGCAAAGTAGTGGAAACTTCAGTAAGGGCCAAAGGTGCCAGGTTGAAAGAAGCCTATCTATAGATGCAACTATCTGTCATCTATAGCAGCGTACGCAGTCCAAGAGGCAATGCACATCTAGGATAACTACTTCATAGTTTGTTTTTCAGATGGAACCTGCAGGTGTAATAATCAAATCTGTAGCTAGCTGGCCAGTTCGCTAGTATTTTTGAGAAACTGCTATACAATTACCTTCGTCTTAAACTATAAGCTCCTTTTCCCATGTGGGAACTTTTCTTTTTCTTATGAAGTTTAAATTCATTAAGAAAACCCACAGGGGGAAAGGACCTTCAGACTGCCTCAGGAAGCCAATGTGTGAACTTTCCATGGTACAGAACTATTTAATGTACAGCTTTATCAATCTTCCAACAATTCTACCTAATCATTGTTATTTTTGTAACAATGCTGCATCTGATTTTTCTCTTGCAACCTACTACCCTATACCGTACAAACTAAACTAGTCTGGTTTTTTTAGATACATTCAATTCACATGAGATGCATTGGCCAATAGCCATGGAGTCCTCTACAACTTAATTGAAATCTGTGTTTTGACTCTTTACTAACCATATGGTCCATCTTCCCTATTTCTCCCTGACAGATGCACGTTGGAATCATGCTTTAGTTCCTCTGCAAAGCTTTTAATTCCAAGCCTTCCATCATCTAAGTAACACTCAAATAGCGTGTCATCTCAGTCCTTTTTCGTCTTCATATCAGCTATCACATTTCTTTGTAATTGCTCATCTCGTTTATCCTATTACATAACACCCAAATAACCTGAGGGCTTTTTGGCTTATATTTTTCTAGAGCTTGTTAAGAAAAATCCTCAAAATTGGAGATCAACCACAATAAAAGTAATGGAAAAATAAGACCTGAGAAATAAGATAAAACAAAACCACAAAACCACAAAAGAGCATCGGGCAACATCACGGGCAACATCAAAATTCACTATTTCAATCAAAGTCATCAAATATATATAGAGATGCACAAGAATATTACTCACACGTTATATTATTGAGACTACAAGATTTCACTCACTTTTTTCCCTCTACTTTATCTCTATATCTCTCTATATCTCTCCCTATCTCTCCTTTTCTTGCCTTTTCTTCTACTTATCTTGCCCTTCTTAGAATGAGGCAAATGAAGCTCAATTTATAGAGAAGCTTTGAGACCCTTCAAACTTCATAAAATAACTAATGGGTTACATATCATTAATACAATTACACATATTCACAGAGCTGGCATATCGTATTTCTTCATGGTCGCTTCCAATCTAGAAGTTCTTATTAAGTATTTTACACATTTATGATATGTCCAACGATTTCATACAATAGATGATGAAAGCTTCATCGTAACAAATTTTGTAACTTGATTTAACTTGTGATGCATGTAACTGATAGTGATGTATATGTTGTCTTTTCTCTTCTCCTTATATACATGCATGAGAAGATTAAAAAATTAGCAATAACCCCAGGTTGCAGTTGGAGAACATGAATACAGCATGATGCATTGGTCACCTGATGATTTTGAAAGTAAGTTGCAAGTAAGTATCATTGGTTTTGACAATGTTGTTACCGATATCAGAATATATAATGAAATTGGCAAACTTTTATATAGATTCTCTGTTACAATTTACCCTTTTGGCACTGTGTTTTCTCTTGTCAGGAAACAATTAAGCAGACGTATCAAAGATTCATAAAAACGGCCGCAGAGTATGGCATCGCAAAGGAGAGTTCAGAGTAAGTTTTACACAGCTAAAATTGCTTTAAAGTGCAAAATATTTTTCTGAGTCTCCCAATATCTAAAAAATTTGTTCGCAACTTGTGCATTCTGCTTGTGATTATAGGTCAGTGTTACATGGTGGTAACATCAGTGCTTTTTTGAATCTTGCGCAAGCAATGAATGAGCAAGGTTGTATTTGATAGTGTACATAATTATAGAAGAAAGTTCTCATGAGTAGGTGATGAATGGAACCAATCCAGGAACATCACCAACATTAGAACATCACCAATATTAAAATACTAGAGTTGGCAGTCATTGCCCATAGATATCTCATAATAGCATTATAAACTTTCTTGTAACATAAGTTAAGCTATTCATTAGTAATTACATGGTCTTGTAATTAAGACCACTTGTATATTGGACAATAGTGGATGAGTGGATGGGCTTTATTCATTTGTAATTCTTGCCTATGAATTATGATGAGTGATTTAAGTAGTCGGATATTCTGAATCTCAGTAGTTTCTCTATGTGCGTTTTTTTTCCAATCAAGGACATTTAGTAGTTTTGATTTACAGGATTAATATGTGTCCAGTTGTTTTTTTGTGAACGCAATATATGTCCCAATATTAATCTTGCAAACAAGTCAATGTTAAGAGATCGACGGGGAGTTGATACGTCGATGTACAAATTGAACTACAGCCTTTGTTTCTACAAGTTGGATTATGATGTCCAATGTCTTGATTTCATTTAAATGATTCAAATTAACGCTTGGAACTTTTGAAACCCAACTTGAAGTTTTGCTATCAATGCGCATCGAATCAACTACAAAAACATTTTCCTAACTTGCACACAGGATATTATTTACGTTGGCTATCTATAAAAATATAAAGTATTTATGTTTGATCTTGCCAATATTAACCGTGACGAGTGATTGTCATTTTGATTTAAAAATTACTCGCTATTACAAAGAAGCCAAAAAAGAATTATAATTGTATTTTTTATTTACTTTTAACAACATTAGAACAACAATGTTTTCCAAGTGTTTTTCAATTCCTTGAAAAACATTGTTTTTCTAAAGTTTATTCTTTAATATAATTTAAATAGTTAAATGAGCACTTAGGGTTGGCTCGGCTTAGAAAAGCGGAGCAGAGCTCAGCTCATTGGACACTAGCCTGGGCTTGGCTCGGCTCATGAGCAGCTCAAGCCCGGCTCGAACTGAGCTTATTTTTTTATATCTTTGAATTTTTTTTATTAATTTATTATTTTCATTATTTTTTTAATTTTATTAACTCAGTTATTTTTTTCATAAATAATATTTGTTTATTTTTATTTTACAAAAAATATCAATATACAACTTTAAATAATTCAAAGAAATAAACTTTCTTCATTAAAAAAAATAAGTTGGATAAAATCGCTTTATAGTAGTATAAATAGATCTCAACTAGGCCTACAAGCTTATATACAATCGCATACAATTTTAATCCACAAATATAAATATGATATTTATTACGTTTTACATACATAAGAACTAGTAATATTAATTAAAATTATCATTGGTAATTTAAAAGTAAGTACAATCTACAATAACATCATCTAATTGTGCTAATTATTATTCTTGATGATACCAATTATCTAGGCACGTGACAGCTTTAGCGATATTTGGAGTTAATCTACTTTGGTTTTTTTTAAATCTAATCACTCATGTTAAATATAGGCTCAACCACTACGATTGACATAGGTGGTATTAGCAAGGCCTTCGCTATGACATTGAGGACTAGAAAAATAGTCGAATTAGCTTTCCACCCTTTTTCGATTGAAAGAATATTCGATCCTAAATTTAACATTCCAACTCATTTTTGCCACCGGTCACAATCTCTTCTTTTTGTTTTCCCATTGAAAATAAAAGTTAAACACTTGAACTTAATGTATCCAAAGAAAATAAACGACCTAAATTTCTATAATGACAATATATTTGGTCATATGCTCTATATATTTTTTCTAAGTCATCTTTTACATGTTTCTCTTTATTTACATCATCATCATTTTTATTAATACATATATGTTCACATAAAACTATTTCATATTAAATAATATAATTTCAAGTTCCAATCTTGAGTTCATTGTCAATGCCAACAAAACAAGGAAAAGTAATGATTTCTAATATTATTTAAATTTTATCTTCATTGGTATAATAAATAGGGTAAAATATTATTCAGCCCGGGGTAGAAAATTTTTTTACCCTGGAGCTTCATCTAGGTTGTTTGATACAAGGACGACCCATATCTATTATTTACAAAAAAAAACTAAACCTCCCAACTTCGGCAGTCATCGCCCAGCCACGCTCCTCTTCAACCCCGCTGTCTTGCCGAGCTCTACCTCGATCTTGCCTCCCCACCCCGGACACCCCTCCTCCCCACTCTGCTGCAGATGGCCAGACGGCAGGGTCAAGGGGGAGCAAGGAGGAGGGGCCTCTGCAGCTAGGCGGTGACCACAAAAATTTTGGTTTTTTTTATGCGGCCGGATGTGACCACTGTTCCCTTGACCAGATCTGGTGTCGTGCGGCCAAATTTGGCCTAGCCGAATTTGGCTAGACAAGGCCACTTGATGGCCGCAACACCTTTTTTTTAAAAAAGCAATAGATTTGAGCCATCCTTATAATTAGACAATTAAAATTTAGTATTTTTTTAAAATAATATATCTGAGCCATCTTTATAATTGGACGGCCCAGATCAAGGCAGCAGGATATATCTAACAATTCATGATTCCTATATTTTACCAACGGCTCTCGGAGTCTTGTCGGGCTTAAACGCACAAGAGCCTAACACCAGCTCGAGCGGGGAGTCAGGTTCATGAGGCAGAAAAAAAATTGGGCTTTTGATGTCCGTCGGTGAAGCCCTTGATCGTGCTGTTGTTCTTTGTTTGCTTTAGACAGTGACCGTTTAGGGAGTGAGACCCGACAACCGAACCCTAGTCGGCGCGCAGTTCCTCTGTGAACCCTAATCCAACAACCCCCCCCCCATCGATCTCCGGCGAGCATCACGGCGGCGGCGTAGGAAGACGGGAACAGGTGAGATTCTGATGCCTTGCCTCCATTGACCTCATCATAATTCTCTTGACGATGCCTCTTCCTGTCGGCCATTTTTGGAGACTGAAATTGTGCGAATTTTCTGGCTTGGGATCCCGCGAGCAGGGAAAAGCCATGGACTTTCTGTAAGGTGATCCATGATTCCGACCTATTTTTGAGATCAGGGATGGAGAAAATGTTGAAGGAAGAAGAAATGTTTTTGTTCATGGAAAAACAAGAATGTTTATATTATTGAATGTATGAAATGCGGTACAGATGGTTGAATTGATGTCTGAAGTTAGATATATTTTGATGAACTGGCAGTTGACTAAACATGAATAAAGCAAAAAGCTTTCAATTCTTGCATAGAAGAGGTTTAAAAAAGCGATTGAACGTAAGAATCATTAGTGATTTGGCGTATGGATCACGTTCCCATTC
>JAURVB010006359.1:0-29512 GCA_033002965.1 Piper betle | reverse complement strand
TGTACAGCCAACCCGCTGTGACCATTCCTCATGACTAATTCAGGACCAGTGTTGGCAAAATCAGAGCGGAAGATTTCCCATCGGGAAAGGCTGAGTAAATCGCCGATTTGAACGAGGTCGAGCAAATTCCGGCCGAGTTGGACAGATTCCAACCGAGTCAGGCCAATTCGACGACCGAGGGACGGTCGAGGTTGAGGTGCATAAGGGACACATAATAATATTAAAATTATATCAATAATTAACTTTTATATATTTATATTATTAGTTATTAAATTATTATATATACCTGTTTTGGACTAATTTAATTGAACCATGACAGATTCGATCCGATTCAATGACTCTTTCGAACACCGATTCAGATTCCGATTCGATTTTTCTAACTATGTTCAAGACCTGGTTGCCGCCCAAACTGAGCAAACTAGCGGGGCCAATTTTCTATACTAAATAAGCTCAGTTGGTGGGTTCAACTCGGACCGGACACATTTGGAATTTGTTTTCGCATTTCCAATGCAAAGGTTCGACTGACAATCAATCCTATCCAATTGGCTACTTAGACTAAGACCTACCTTGGAAAGCTTTTAAGAAGAGAGGAGATTGAGGGACGACTGCTCACTTAGTGAACTTAGATACACTACCCTGTCGCTCTTAGTTCACTCTGAATTGCTTAAATATAATTTTGAAATGAGATTTTTTGAAACTTTAATGTAAGTCATTTAGGATAGATTGATGAATAGTAAAGTATTAAAATTAATATGATTAATAACATAATAATTTGACAATTCAAGTATAAGCAAATCAAATCATTAAACAACTCATTAAATAATCAACATATTTTGACTTATTTAATTTCTTAAAGCAAGACAACAAATATTAATATTATTGTGATTAACAGAAAAATAAATTAGCAAACCAATGTATTAGCAAATTAATAAGCAAATCATTAAAGAATCAGCATATTATAACTAATTTAAATGAAAAACATTATTATTATTTTAGGTTTTAGTAACCCTTGTATTATTTTATACAATTGACATAATTAAATGATATTTTGTTTACAAAATTATTTTGGGTGATTTTAATTGCATGTCCTTAATATATTTATTTTAACTCAAGTTGATTTTAAACTAATACATTATAATAATTTTTAAATTTTACTAGTGACAATACTAAAGTTTTGGCCAATACAAAAATGCAGTACAATTGGATTAATTGAATGAAATTGGTATTTAATATATTATACCAGATCAAATCTCATATAATTACATTAATAATTATTAAAATAATTCATGTTGGCTAATAAGATTGAATAATCCATTGGGTTGGTATCAAATACTTAAGTAGCTGGTCGTGTTAATAAATAAAAAGGTGTAAGTGGTTTCGTATTAAATACTTTAGACCATTATAAGTGGAATTTTAATTTTTTTATAAAAAAAATGGACAATCCGTGGATATGTACAAGTTTGATGGACAAATGCTCACCCTTAGCTACGGTGGTAATACTTTAAGGGTGCATTGGGCAATACTTTCAGGTGAATAGGGGAGGAATAGGGGGTGACCAAAGATCCTGCTATTGTTGCGGCCGATTCCCCCTCCCTTGCAGTGGATGCCCCTACCTCCTCGCGGCCACTGCCCTATCATAGATATCCCTCCTCCCCGCTCCCCTTTAACCCCGATTCAGACACCCCCTCGATCCCGACTGTAGAGGTGTGGTGGCCGTTTTTTAAAATAATAATAAATTTGAATCATTTTTATAACGAAAGGTTTATATTAAAATTTAATTTTTTAAAAAAAATAATAAATATGAGCCACCGTTCGTCAAAGCTCGGGCCGTACACTAGATCATGTTAATACACAATGACAGGGGTCTCATGTGAGTTCTGACGGTGTTGAAATATTTGCACATGGACTTCCAGTAGTCAGCTGGATTGGGCGTTGGTTTGATTTGATGGATTTCTTATGGAAGGTGGTTTGGCTTCACGTGAGCAAATCATTGAATCAATATCCATCTCCTCCTTTTCTCAACGGTGACGAAACCCGTAAAAAACGGCCCACGACGACCTTTATAACATCACTAGGGAACTTAGGGTGGTAGCAGCTACATCAAATCCAAATCGAGAGAAAACAACTCTATCTAAGTGTTGATTTAATCTTAAGTGAGTATGGAATTCCTTTTTTTATTAATAAAAGTAGATTTAATAATTTAATTTATACATGAATAAATTATTTGGTGTATAATTGATATAAAGATGAATTATTTTAACCTTGACAAAGTAATTTTATCTTAGATTATACGAAAGAATATTAATAAATAAAGTTTAAACTTCCTTATAATTGAATTGAATTTAACTTGATTTGAAGGCAATGAATGCAAATTGAACTCAGTACAAATGAGTTGAATTTAAGCACAATTAAACTTGACACAATGGCGTCGATCAGCACCCTTGAAATTCACAAACCTCCTATTTTAAAAAAGTGTTTTTTACAAAAATAAAAAACTTTTGTAATTATAAATAGGGAGAAAATTGAGCATACAGGAGGGTGAAAAAATTGATCTTCAATATACTTCAAGGATTTGGTTTGATATATAACTGTTTTCACTCACTAAAAATAGGCCAGAAAAAATGATCTATAGGTAATCAAGCTAATTATTGCCTTAGGTTGTGATAAAAAAATGGGAAACAAATAATGCATTTAATATTACCCAAAAATACTAACTGCTTTCAACTAATGCCCCTGGCTTTATTAGCCTAAAATAATCAGAAAGCCGCGTCAGACTCCAAATTCCGACGAGCAAAACACCCGCCAAATCCACCTCAACAACTCCACCGTCAAATCAAACAAAACAAAGCCACCATTGCTGCGTCCACATCCACTGAGCTTCCTTATCTGTTCCTCTCCACCAAAACCCCTTTCTGAGCCCTGTATATAACACCATGGAGTGGAAAGGAAGATGATCCATCGCCCAAAATAACAGTGCCATTATAAGTTGCTTTGCCGTCTCCATATTTGCTCTCAGCAATCGATCACTTTGCGGTAACATGGGAGAAAGCTATGATGCTCCAAATGGTGTGGAGATCAGGGGCCGATACGACGCGGCTTTCGCCATGATACTCACACGGGAAGCCTTGCATTTCGTGGCGGAGTTGCACAGGGAGTTCCGCAGCCAGATTGAACATGCTTTGGAGTGTAGAGGAGAGGCTCAGAGGAGGTACAACGCAGGGGAGCTGCCAGGCTTCGATCCGGCCACGAAGCTTGTGAGAGATAGCGACTGGGTCTGCTCCCCACCTCCTCCTTCCATGGCTGATCGGAAGGTGGAGATCACTGGGCCGGTCGACCGGAAAATGGTCATCAATGCTCTCAACTCCGGCGCCAAAGTCTTCATGGCAAGCTAGCAACCATCTGAATCCATTAACGCTTGTTGTGTCAATTATTGATGGTGACCGGTATCTGAATTTTGTGAATGGCAGGCTGATTTTGAAGATGCTCTGTCGCCGACATGGGAGAATGTGATGAGGGGCAAGTAAACCTGAAAGATGCGGTGGAGGGGACGATAAGCTTCCATGATGCCACCAGAGGAAGGTCTTACAAGCTCCACGATGAGATAGCCAAGCTCTTCGTTCGCCCACGAGGATGGCATCTCTCGGAAGCCCACCTGCTCATCGACGGCGAGCCTGCAACAGCTTGCCTGGTCGACTTCGGCCTGTACTTCTACCATAACCACGAAGAGTACAGAGCCAGACATGGGCTTGGCTTCGGGCCCTTCTTCTACCTCCCCAAGATGGAACACTCTAGGTAAAAGATGATCGGTATTAGATGTTACATGCTCAGCTCTATAAGTTTTTATGCAACATATTATGCAGGGAGGCGAGGATATGGAAGTGTGTGTTTGAGAGTGCAGAGAAGGTGGTAGGAATAGCAGCGGGAAGCATCAGAGCGACTGTGTTAATAGAGACATTACCAGCAGTCTTCCAGATGAACGAGATATTACACGAGCTAAGGGATTACTCGGGTGGATTGAATTGTGGACGATGGGATTACATATTTAGCTACGTGAAGACCTTCCAAGCGCACCCAGATCGGCTCCTTCCTGATCGAGTTCAAGTGGGCATGACCCAACATTTCATGAAATGCTACTCAGATCTTCTCATCTACACCTGCCATAGGCGCGGAGTTCATGCCATGGGTGGCATGGTGGGTAACTCTCTAATTTAATCCAAGTTGCTCAAACTAAAAAATAAAGTGCTTGAAATCTAAGGTATTCATGCTAATCAGATTAATGCATTAACATGTTGAATAATAGGCTGCTCAAATTCCTATCAAGGATAACCAAGAAGCAAATGAGGCAGCATTGGAGCTTGTACGCAAGGACAAGGAGAGGGAGGTCCGAGCAGGACATGACGGTACATGGGCAGCTCACCCTGGTCTCATTTCTCCGATCATGGAGGTCTTTGTTGATAGCATGGGATCTTCCCACACCAGATAGAGACCGTGAAGCGAGAAAATGCAGCAAAATTAGCAGAAGAAGACCTTCTACAGAAGCCCCAAGGAACAAGGACCATGGATGGTCTGCGCCTCAATACAAGGGTGGGTATTCGGTACTTGGCGGCCTGGCTCTCTGGAACAGGGGCTGTTCCCCTCTATAATCTCATGGAAGATGCGGCCACGGCCGAGATCAGCAGAGTGCAGAACTGGCAGTGGTTGAAGTACGGGGCAGAGCTTGATGACCATGGAGTGAAGATAAAGCTTTGCTTGGAGGTTTTTGAGAGGGCAGTGGAAGAAGAGATGGCCAGGATTGAGGGAGAAGTGGGAGGGGAGAGGTTTGAGCAGGGAATGTACAGAGAAGCTTGCAGCATATTCACCAAGCAGTGTGCTTCTCCTGTCTTGGATGATTTTGTTACCATTGATGCTTACAAGTTTGTTGTTCTTTGAAACATCCAAGGAAGAAAGCATTTTGATAGAAGTTCTTACATGATTACTAAACAATGCGAGTATCCTACAACCGTTACGAAATTAGGACCATTTTAATATTTCTTGGTACATTCTGCAATAAAAAAATGAAAACAATAGAAATTTAGGCTACAAGCTTGTTGATAATAACGGCCATCCTTGTGCATTTACAGATTCATATTAGATCACAAATGCTATGTTATAACAAATTGACAAAGCATTAGGTGAAAAGAATGCTAATAGTTACGAGATTCATGACTGACTACATGATAATTCACATAATGGAATCATCATCTGGCACAAACTAATTTATACATGCCATCTGGAATAACCTGGTGTTCTTGAGGACCAAGAACATGTAAAACAATTTAGGGGACGTTTTCATTCTCCCCTTTCGAGAAAAGGAACATTCAAACTCAAATTTCCTAAAATTACAAACCCTTATGCTACCTAGAGAAGAGAAAACAGAAAGTTAAATGAATCTTCACGTAATGGTGCAATTGCATTTTGATTCTAGTTTTGGAGGTTCCAAGTGTCAGCTTTGTGAGAGATAGCCACATCATCTGCAAAAGAACAAGGATTATGTACATCATTCTTCATTTTTTGGGGCGGCGGCTTAATTGATAGTTCTGTCCTTATGCGCCTCGTCTTTGCAGTGACTACCTGAATTCCTCAGGCCGAATCTTGCAGAATGCAAAGCTGTATTTGCTCGGTACAACTTGAATAAGATTGCAGATCTCTCCTTTTCTGATGCAATTGACACCACTTTGTGTGCTAAATTGTGAACAATCGAGCTACATACGAGGATTGCATCCGTAGCTTCGTCTAATGTCAATCTTGCTTCTATGCCCTTGGGCATCTTCTATTATTACAGTTGCTTTCTCTGTCCGAACTAAGGAAGAAACATGAGATAACATGGCAACCTATCTTTAATGTCTTACATTGACTTCAATAAATTTGCAGAAACACAATCTTAGCCTTGTCGTCCAATCACCTCATTTTAGTACAGAGTCTACCATCGTATATAGGCAAAAAAAGTTCATAGATAGGTTATCTTTTGTAATAGTCAATCAGGAAAGCCAATCTTTGCCAGATGGAGAGATATGATGTAACTCTAGAATAATAATCATACAAGCACTCAGATGACTACCTTAAATTCACCCGGTAGTTAAGCACCAGTTATGAAGTTATTCTGGGTCCAGAAATCATAATTTTACAGAAGGATTAACATGAGTATACCATCTGTAGTCCACTTTCTTACATAGAATGATTAGACAAGCATAGAATGCTGATGTAAGTAACAAAAAAACTTCTATCAAAACCACAAAATAGTTTAAGATTTTTGCCATTTCAATTTAAAAAAAAAGATTTATCATATAACCTTCTTTCGCACTCAATTTATTTTTTTTAAAAAAATTCAACTTGTCATGCACGTACATGATTATTACTAAGCAAGTATCATACTCACTATTCAAATCAGTGGGTTGATTGGGGACATTTGAAGCTTGGAATAGGCTGTTGTTGTCGGTAATTGTGGAAGGCAATGGCTCCTCTGAGTCATGCCATACTTTCTGAATGCTGAGCATTTGACGTTTACACTAGTGTCGCCATCTTCTTTGGATTCACCTGATACATGTTAATATGTGTAATTGCATTAATGATATATAGTCCATTATCACACTCGAAATACTAAAGGGATTTCAGAATACAAACAGAGGTGATTGTTTGTTATTTTATAGAAAATGAAGGCCCTCACCATCTCTATAAATATAGATCTTATTTTTCTCATTCTAAAACAAGGCTAAGACAAGAAAAGACAATATGTGAGAGTTAAAAGAAAAAAGATATAGAGATAAGAAGAGGGAAATATATTATTCACTGGTTTAATCTTATACAGAGTATTGTAAAAGAGAAATCTTGTAATCTCAATAGTATAGATTGTGTGAGTAATCTTCTTGTACATCTATATATATATATATATATTTGACAGCTGTAATCTTTAGTTGAAGTAGTGAATTATTCACTGTTGTCCTGTGGTTTTTGACTCTCGAGAAATGAAGTTCTTTTGGTTTTGTTTTATTTTATTTCTTAGGCATTATTTTCCCATATTTTATGTTCGCTGTTGTTGATCTCCAACTTTGGGGATTTTTCTCAACAAGGGAACTTTCATTCAATCGAATCTTGACTTGTGTGGGAGTGTAAAACCCACGATTCGAGTCAGGGTTTTATATTCAGAACCGGTCGGTTCGACCATTATTTTCGAGTCGAGTCAGTTTCAGAACACGTGTACTGAGCCGACGCCGGTCTCGTGTATGAGCCATGAGGGTCATGTGTACCCAAGTATATGATGATAACGTCATGAGCACAGCAGAAAAGAATGAGTTATCAAAATATATGAGAGTATGCAGTTTATTTTTTTTATTATGATATATAATGGATCGTAGAATTAGTTTTGGGCCGTTTACCGCGTTAGGACGCGTTACGGGCATTTTGGGTGGGTTGATAGTTCTAGAGCATATCATTATGATTTTTTTGTGTTGTTTGATTTTATGGGATTTTTCCCAAATTTTTTGGGAATTTTTTTATGACTTAAATATTATTTTAACTCAAGTCAGAGTCGAGTCAAGTAATATTTACGACTTTGCCACCACACACCCCTGCGCCCTTCTCTTCCTCGCCCAAACCCTTCCCCGACGCCGCCCCGTGCAGCGTCACCGTCGCCACTGTCGATGCCGCCCGGCCGTCGATCGTCGCTGCCCAACTCCGCCACGGCGTCGCCGTGCCGCCCAGACCAGCCCCGGCCGCTACCAGGCCGCAGTGACGCCGGAATCACCTCGCCTAGCGCCGCGGCTACATTTCGATCGCGTCGCCGATTCCGCCGCCGGCGACCATCGCCACCACGATCAGGTGGTCGCCTCAGCACCCTCAACCACCTAGTGCCCTTCTTCACTGGAGCGGAGGTCGTCGCCGTCGTGGCCGGCGGGATCTAGCCACCATCACCGCCTGCTCGATTTTATGCATTTTTCGGCAAGCCGCCACCTCCATTGGCCGCGTCGACCTCAGTAAATGAGTCGGGCTCGCCGAGCCGGTTCCATGGGTACCCAACACGACCACTTTTCGGCTAGTAGACGCCGCCGGCGACTGTCGCCAAAAAACCGCCGACAACCGTCGGAAAACCGAAATTTCTGGAATTCGCCGGATCTTCGGCGGAGCTCATTTAGTCAATCCCGATTGAACGTCGGACGCCGAGGAGCGCCGAATTTGAGCTCCGAGACGCGCGACAGAACCCTAGCCGTCGCCGATTGCCGACGACGTGAGGTATAATTACCTCCGATTTGATTATTTAAAATTGATGATGATTGTTAGCACAACATGCTAGGATTGATTTATGATGTGATTGATAGTGCATGGAGGATAAGTGATGAAGTGATAAGTTACATGATGTGATTGATAGTGCATGGAGGTTAAGTGATCTAATGAAGTAAGTAAATTGAGCATGATAATCGTGTATGATCTAACTTAGGAAAAATACAATAAAATTGTCATGAATAGGATGAGTTAGAGTTATTTTCATATTTATGGTTATTTGACGGTTGATGATTTTGTGTTTAATTGTGTTGAGTTGATGCATCATTTAGTTAGCGGGTGTTAGTATTTAGTTTTGATGTGTACGTATGGAATAGGAGCTCGTCGCCTAGGCGCGATGACACGCTTGGAGCTTCTACCAGGTCCGTTTAGGACTCGACTCTATTTTACGTCTTTCTATTGTATGTTTATCTTATCATTTGCAGGACGGGTTAAGTGGCGTTTTATTGGATCCCACTTAACTCGGGCCATCTAGCCGAACAGATTTCCGGATTAATAACCCCTCGAGGATGAGATCCCTCGAGGATGATTTCGAAAACAAGATCCACCGACAAGTTGCCTTCGGGCCTATTATATAACTCCCTACCCAAGCCTATATATATATATAGTTTTCATGTTTTCTGTGAGACGAGAGATGGAGAAACCGACTGCACGTACCATGCAGAGGATGCCGTGATAGTCAAAGCGGGCTCTGGATTAGTGCCAGCGGACTGTTCCATTCCCGAGGGATCCTGACAACTCCGCGTTTGAGTTCCTCACACCCGGAGAACGTGGAGGTTTACGGGTACTGTTTAGTACAGCGCATGTCCGGACTTGTGGTTCAAAGGGTATTAAAGGCGACTGCCTGAGAGTACTCAGCCTTCGTGCTCAAGGCCAGGAGAAATATGGAGGTAAGGAGAGGGCTTAGGATAAAGTTTTACGTGAAGTACTGAAATAGAAGTGCCGAGAGCGGCACAGTACCAGCAGCAGATCAGTAAGTTTGGGATGCTACCGGGTCTGCAGCCCAGTGGCTCCTCAGTAGTGCCCTTCAGAGTGTTCACGTGGAGTATATGATGTTTTCTTTCATATGAGAGTTTGCTCTCATAGCCAGCTTGTTATAGTTATTTTATTTTCCGGACCAGTAACACTTGTTACTGACGTGTTTTTATACTATATGTAGGTAATAATCACGAGTTGGAGGAGCCAGCTTGGACGGAGGAGCAATGATGTCGTTTGCACACATGTCAGTCGATTGAGTGATTAATATTGTGTTTATGATGTTATTATATAGTGAATGACATGATTAAATGTTTGAGACATGATATGATGTGATTAATGCTTAAGATATGATGATAGGACGTAATTAAGTGCTAAAAGATGATGAGATGATGTGAACAGAAATAGATTGGGCAATGGAAGCATGGTGGGTTGAGACCCAAGTTCTAGAATGAGCTACAGCATGTTAGATTTTGTATTTTGTATGAATGAAATTGTTTGATAAATAGTTATATATATATTTGCATATGTATATTTGACAGGGTGGCCCCTAATTGCATTTTTAGGGGAAACTCTTGTCCGTTATATTTCAAAATTTTTATTAATTTTATCGGGATTGTCTTGGTGTGTACTTTGGTTTGCATGTCATCCATGTAGTATCATGTTAGGATTCTGTGCATTCATCCATGCATGACGAGTCGTATCTTCATCTTAAGACGCCGAGATTAGATCCGCATGAGTTGGGTTCGAGTTAGCCGACCTAACCAGGGCCTGTAACATGCCGGTTCGGTTCACGAGCGTGAACCGGATTTGGGGTGTTACAAAATTGGTATCAGAGCCACTCTCGGCCGATTAAGATGTAAGATACTTTTATAGGTGATGTGTGTGCAAAGACTGCTCCAAGTCCAGCTGGCAGGTATGTTTTCTGTCTGTTTTCTTTACATGTAGATATTTTTTCATAAGTTGTCTGGGTAACAGTGTATTCAAGACTGGATCAGAATTATGTGGAACTGACCTTAGTTGAGTTGACAGGTCATTTCTATGGGATGATATCAGACTGTTGGTAAGTTAGATGTGAGCAGGGCATGTTGTAATGCTGGTAGAGGTAGAAAGGGTATAAGGTTCTCATCTTATACCAGATTCGGATGTCAGTAGATGTCAGCAGGAATTTGACAGGCTTGTCATGATGGGCTTAGAGACCCACTAATTCTGTCCATCGCATAAGAGATTTGGATGAATTGGATGTTGACCAGGTGTCCGTCCTTTGTATGTCACCACATTAGTCCTACTTCCAGGGAACGTGGTGTGCATAATGGGAAGGAGCTTGAAGTGGGTAGATAACTTGAGAGGGACCACTTCTAGAAAATAGTAGGCGATGAGTTAGATCTCTGAAGGTGGCAGGAGCTACTGGGGTAGGTCAAAAAGTTGGTGAGGCAGATCTCAAGGACAAGAAGCTGGTTGACAAAGTCAGCAGGGGCTGGACTCGCATGTATTGGTTAGGTGATGAGTTAGTCTATGCTAGTGGGGGTTGGCTATGTGTCCCTGCAGGTAGACTAAGACGAAAGCTTAGGGAGGAGTCCCTACAGGTCCCAATGGGTAAGACATCCAGGTAGGGATCGGGTGCACGCTTTAATGTCTAGGGCATATTATTAATCGAGGATAGGTAGGGATCAGGTGCACGCTTTAATGTCTAGGGCATATTATTAATCGAGGATAGGTAGGGATCAGGTGCACGATCAAATGTCTAGGGCATATTATTGGCCGAGGATAGAGGCTGATAATGAAGTTTTGTCAGATCTTGTCTGGTGGGTCAGCATGATAAGGTGGAAAGAAGGTTAGAGGCTGGGTTGCTGCAGCCACTACCTACACCTTTGAGACCATGGAGCTTGGTCTCAATAGACTTGGTATCTGGATTCCCTAGGGTGAAAGGAATGTTAGCAAGGTTAGTTGTAGTTTGGTTTTCTAAAGTACTTGTATTCGCAGCAATACCACAGGGGTGCTTAGTTGAGACTATTGCCGAATACTTCTTTAGGAACGTGGGAGGAGTACTATTTGTCTTGACCAACATTGTTTCAGCTAATTATCCTCAGTTTGACGGGCAGATTGATAGGGCGAATGCATTGAGGCATTTCATCACAGATAGTTAAAGGAACTGGTAGGAACTTCTTGAGGCGGCGCAATTTTGTTATAAACTGTATCGTTATTCAGCTATGGGGCTTAGTCCTTTTGAAGTTGCTATGGGCTACTAAACTCTTACACCACTAGAGGTTGCTCCACAGGGAGGTGGAGTACGGGGTCCAGTTGCCCATAGGTTTGCTAGGGATTGGCAAGAATTGTTTAAGGAGGCAGTGGATTCATTGGCAGAGGCAACGAGCAGAATGAAGAGATATGCTGACTCGAGGGCATTGTCTTTCAGCGTGGGGGACAAAGTAAAGCTGAAGCTCAAACCATTGATTTGGGAGAAAATCAGTCGTACCGAGGTGCATTGGGTATTAGTGTAAAGGTACGATGGTCTTTGTGAGGTGGAGAAGGTACAAGAGTACAAGCTTCACTCAGTTTTCATGTTAGTTTTCTCAAACCTTTCCATGAAGATTTGGTCAATCTGAGGATAGCTCGTCCAAATCAAGCTACCCCTATTGTCCGACAACAATTTAGAAAAAAGGTAGGGAGGATTTTGGAGTATAGGCATGTCAACCTAAGGACTTCAAAGATCGGATGGAGTTTGTATAGTGATGCAGGAGAACTGGAGTCTTATAATGAAACCATGAGTGACAAAGCTCATCTTAAGTGGAAGTTGGCCATGAAGGATGAGATGTCATCATTGGAGAAGATTCATACATGGGAGTTAGTGAAGTTGCCATACAAAGAAAAGGGAGGTTCTACAAAACAAGTGGAAGGGGGAATCGAGAAGCGAGGCTAGCTGGGAAAAGGAGAGGGACTTGTGGCAATTGAAAAGCAAGATCAAGAAGTACTGTGGAGGACTTGACCCTCCGATGAGGACATCGAGTCTCATTGGTGGGGGAGGACTATTACAGGTCTAGTACGTTGGATGAGCCAAGAGCTAGGGTTTGACGATTATTCCTAGTCATCCCATGCCCAAGACGGATAGTCGATGCTATCTGAGTGGTGGAAACAACTTACCAGTGTTAATCTGTGTTAGAGTTGCAGGCAAAGATCAAGTTGTAGTGCATGGAGTGTGTCGGGTGACCAAGACATACTAGCAAATTCTAGGATTTGGAACGAGTAGAGTACCGGTATTCGATGGAGTGTATCGGCATTATGATCGGTAATTGTACCGAACATGTCAGTATATCGGTAAGAGGAAACCACGAAGGCATACGGGTTCCAGGTTGCGAGTTCGAGGGGTGTGATGATCAAACACCGGTCCAAGCAACTACGAGTGCGCATTTTGGCGGAGCGAGGTTGATGTCGCAAGTAGCGAATATCGGGCGTGCCAAGACGAGCAATGCAGCGGTACCTGGGCGAGCACAGGTGTGTGGAATTGACCGAACAAATTATCAAGATTACGGTATTTGGGTTGAGTTGCCGAGCAGTGCCACAATGCTGGTATTTGGGGCGTGAAGTTTGCTGGAAGCATCGAGAGAGGGGACTGATGGCAGAGACTAGTTGATTCGACCAGGAGGATTTGACCATGTAACCAGCATGCAGGGAAGGATATGCTTGAGGGGATTTGTCGATAAGGATTATGATGGTGTTGATAGTTATCAAGATCAATCCTTAGCCAACGGTGGAGGTTGGTTGCAACTAACTCCAGAAGATATGCATGATCAACATGGAGATATGCCCCATCTGCGTGGAGATAAGGATGACAATGTCAGATGTAGGTTTTTGGAGACATGCATGAGATCTTCCCAGAGTTGTGGATAAACATGAAGATTCTATACAAGGTGGTGTCTTCTTGTGTAAAAGCAACAGAGGAAACTTACATTAACATGTAAGTGATGGACTTATGCAACGAACAAGTGGAGGAAGATTTTGGACTGGTGTGTTCCAATCGGACTCTAAGTGGGAGATTATTAATATGTGTAATTGCATTAATGATATATAGTCCATTATCACACTCGAAATACTAAAGGGATCTCGGAATACAAACAGAGGTGATTGTTTGTTGTTTCATAGAAAATGAAGGCCCTCAAACCATCTCTATAAATATGGATCTTATTTTTCTCATTCTAAAACAAGGCTAAGACAAGAAAAGACAAGATGTGAGAGTTAAAAGAAAAAAGGATATAGAGATAAGAAGAGGGAAATATATTATTCACCAGTTTAATCTTATACAGAGTATTGTGAGAGAGAAATCTTGTAATCTCAATAGTATAGATTGTGTGAGTAATCTTCTTGTACATCTCTATATATATGTTTGACGGCTGTAATCTTTGGTTAAAGTATTGAATTATTCGTTGTTGTCTTGTGGTTTTTGGCTCTTGAGAAAGGAGGGTTTTTCATGTTAAATCTCTGTTCTTTTGGTTCTGTTTTATTTTACTTCTCAGGCATTATTTTCCATGTTCGATGTTGTTGATTTCCAACTTTAGGAATTTTTCTCAACAATACTCATTACATGATTGTGTAGAGTATTGCCAATACCATCAAAACCATGGCCACAATGATTCTCTTTGTCGGCTGCATCTTTCCCAAAATTTTCCATGCTGACATGTGATTTTGGAGCTGCAAAAATATTGTTATGTACAAACAAAATTTTTGACCAATTTAGATTATCAGAGTCTTGAATGCCCACCTTTGTAACAGGTGAATCCTTTAAATGAATAGTTTCATCAGGGCTTGAAAAGTCTGAAGCACAAGAAAATGCATCTCTTAGATGATCGCTCTCCTTTCCATCCAGAACTTGAGACCCAATAACCCATCTTTCCCTTCATCTGTTTCCATATTTTTCACAGATTTTTCACCCACACCTTCAGCCATTCCCTTTGAATATACATTATCTTAACAACAATGATAAGGGAAACCAGAGACAGACGATTGCCTGCTCTTATATTAAAATCCTCTCTCATTATCTCCATGTCCTTGTCCCTTATATCTTGTTGAGCATGAGAGTTTAAATCAACAGATGAGGAAGCTGAAGCAACACCTTTCAAATAGTATCTTCTCATATTTAAGTTATCTCTTGCATAAGAAAAATTATCACAACTGATGGTTGAAGCGGTAGATGTTCTACCCTAAACAACAAGCCACTTTGTACTATTAGACATCTGAAGCAAAACAGAAATACCCAAAAATTCAGCCAAACCTGGAACTTGCAAGAACATCAACATGATATTCTTGAGAGACCATGCATTCTGGACTTGCGAAGCATTCACCATATTTCTTCAAGTCATCCATATTATCTTGAGTGAAATTTATCTTCAAGGAATCCGATGCTTTCAATATCTTCACTGAAGTAGCATCAACATCCATCTCAGCAGCAATAATAAAATCCATGTTTGTCTCATCAGTTAGTACATCATGATTTAATAAAATAGGGATGCAGAAGATCTAGGAATCAACCTACCCTTCAAACAATAGCCAATAGCTTGGGCAAATATAAGTCCTCACTGTCTAGTCTGACTTACGAAATTCTCTAGACAAACTGAACAATTAACGAGGGAACGATTAATGACCATTTCTGAAGTCTTGTCACTGCAATGTGCACAATCAATAATAGTATCATGGACCGCTAGTTCACTACCATTTACAGCTTCATATTTTGTTTCATCAACTTGGATTGGTAAACTTACTATAAATTCACTATGCTGCTTTATTGCATCATCACCACCTTCTTTTGAAATAATATCATTTTCTCATTTTCTTTATCCAGGACAAAAATTTCTTTATCTTGATTCTCAAAATACGTCCTTTTAACTCATCCAGAATTTAAATTATCTTGGTCACACTCGCGCATTATTAAGAGCTACATTTGCACTAGCCTCAGAACTTACATAATTGCTTGTAGTAATTGATGAATTCCTAGGAAATGTGGGTAAAAGAGTTGGATTTTTCTTCCCAATGTAAAATGTGGTAGCGGGCACACTTGATAAAAGTGTCGTGAACATTTGATGAGGTCCTTTGTGGTTATCTTGCATAAAAAAGGGGCTTAATAGACACATGGCAAATCACAGCCAGAGTAAACAAGAGCTTGCTTTATGTAGAATGCATATTAGAAATGCTAAGTTGATTTCATCTATACAAGCAACTAGATCTACTACACCATTTTTTCTCAACCTGTTATTATTAGTATCATCATCATCATCATTATCATCTGTCTGATACCAAAGAATTGAGGTTGAGGTTACAGATTCTTTCTTTCCACTATATCTTGTCATAAACTATATCAAACTCTTAGTCCCAATTTTTTCATATCTTTGCTTATTTTCTCGGTCCATATACTTTTAGGCTTACCATGTCCTTTTTTAATATCTTGACAAAATGACATAGTATATCTTTAACAACAACATCTGAAGGACGTTTTTTCACATGCCCAAACCAATGCTACATGTGTTCTCTCATTTTTTCCTTAATTGGTACCACCATTAACTATGCCTGAATAGTGTTGTTGGTAATTCGTTATGTAAGGGTTTTTTCCAAACATCCATCTCAACATCCGCATCTCAGTTACTTTCATTCTTTCAATATGCATTTGCTTTGTTGCTCAACATTATGTTCCATAAAGTAGTGCTGAGAGAATAGTTGTTATAAAATTCACCTTTCAATTTCTTAAGAACTTGTTTGTTTATGCTTGACATCCTCATCAATGTTCCCACCTGCTTTTAGCATAGAGCTAAGGTACTTAAAACGCCCCTTCTGTGGCAACTCGTGACTTTTTAAATTGATAAAAGAGTTCTCCTTAATAGTGGTCTCACTAAAATTATATATCATATTCATATATTCTGTTGTTGCACGACTAATCCTTAGACCTTGTGATTTTAGGGTTTATGTCCATAATTTCAATTTACCTTCAACTCCTTCCCTAGAAGAGTATCAATCAACACCACATCATCTATGAATAGCACATATCATAAGGCATCATCTTGAATATTACGAATCAATTCATCCATCAAAAAGGCAAAGAGGCAAGGGCTCAAAGCAGATCCATCGTGTTAAGTGACTTTCCTTGAAAAATATTCTATATTACCAATTAAAGTCTTCACACAAGTACTAACATTAGCATACATATCTTCAATGAGTTCAATGTAAAGCCTTGAGACTTTTTTTGCTTCTAAAACCTTCTAAATCACATGTTTTCTCTAAGTCAATGAACAACATATATATATTATGTTTTTTTTATTTACTTGAAATTGTTTCATTAATTAACCTTAACAAAAAAAACTTTCATTGTAGATCTTTGTTGCATGAAACTAAATTGGTTATCCCTAACTGATAAAACACGTCACACACTTCTTCCACCACCTTCTCCCATAATTTCATTGTGTGGCTCATTAACTTAATACTCTAGCAATTTGAACAATTTTGGAAGTGCAACTTAAAAAGATAAGAAAGTCTTTATAATCATCATCCACACCTTATACCAACCAAGCTAGGATAGGTGTTGGGAGGCTAATAATGCACTTGTCGAGATCTTCAATAACCGGATAGAACACATAATAATTTGTTGTGAAATTCTCCACCAAAAATGACTATGATTATAAATTCCCTTTTACAATCATAGTGAAACCCGAGGGAAACCTCTTCCTAATATATGAGTGAACTCACTCTCATATGAGTAAAATTACTCAAAATATATGTGGAAAATTCCACCCCAATACATGTAAAAATTTTTACCCAAATTTGAAAAACTCCACCCCAATGAGTAATAGTATTCAATTACAAACTATATGCAAAAGGTAGAGAAGAATAAAAAATTAAGCAATGTTGTTCTTGTTGAAGAACCCAAAGTCATGTCTTCTCTCACAACAAACAATTTCTCTTTTTTCGCACATGCACCACCATTAGTGACCATATTTAGATTTGCATCCTTTCATGTAACACCTTGAGTTCGGTTCATGTAAAAACCGAATAAAAAATGTTACAATCAAGTCGAGTCATGTTTAAAGTTGTTGGTTGGTAATACTCGAACGACAAATTAGATCGAAACAACCTTCTTAGTATTATGAAAATGAAAGACATTGTTAAATACGCTTCAAAATACATCGAATATAAATAAAGTAGAGAATTGAACTGAGCTCAATTGTGTTGCGTTTATTTGTCATCCCACCAAAGTTGACTTAGGATTTGCAAGACCTACATATATTATATGAAAAACATCAGTAACGAGTGTTATTGGTCTGAAAAAAATAACTAGTACAAACTGGCAAATGGGTACTCCATTACCTATAGAAATTTATGTAATTTTAGAATTGCCTCACACTGGGCGGTAAACAAACATACTTAAACAAGTGTTGGCTCGCATGCACGACTAATATTCATATTTATGCATATAATGCTTATGCCCTCACATCGTCTATCGTACACCCACCACGGTATTCGACTGCTAAAAGGAACAGTTAAATTAGTACCACAAATTCTGAAAATGTGCTGCATTATGTAGTACCCTCATACACTGCACTGCCTTGTAATTTGAAGGATACTAGTACGGTCTATACATATCCCTACCACTCACTCTCTTATTCATGAATTTTGTAAAAAAATGCGTACTTATGTAATAGGTTTAGGGAAGAGACTTGTATCATATAATTCTGGAGTTTCAGTTCAAAAACCAACAAGGGGTCTCATCTTTATAGTTTTATTAAACATGTGTAAAAAATACAGCTAAATGGCCCAACATCTGAGAGATCTGATAAAATGCCACCGATGTCATCCTACATCAAAAACACGATTCAACTCGTCATGTAGGGAGTCAAGGAAAAATCAAGCAAAGGGAGAGTCCTACAGACATATGGTCCAAGCTCTAAGCATATTGACACATCTATGGCGAGCTTACACTTCATAATCTACATCAAAACCCATTGCTAAGTAAAATACTAATGTCTCTATATGATGTATGCTCGTAATGTGTGCTCATATCATTAATACATCACAATAAAAAAATAATGCTAACAAACCTATAACTAAACACGTGGCACACAAATAGAGACATAATACTAATAAATAATAAATAAATAAACAAGAAAATACATTCATAGATAATTAAATAATAAATACATGAACAAGAATAATATTCTAATTATAAAATAATAATATAATTATACTATATAAATATACGGGTAAATACGAGTAAATATCATATATACTAATGTTAGTAAGCATATAAATAATTAAATAATTAAATAATTAATAATTCAATAAAGAAAATAAATAGACATATATATATATAAACAATTTAGTAAACATAATATGACTAATATTTATAAGTAAATATAATATTAATAATAACAAATAATCATGTAAACATTCATCATATACGATAAACATATAAATAAAAAATAAACAATAATGAATATATATATATATATATATATGTATATATACACACACATACACACACTCATAACATTAAAATATGCTAAATAATATAAATATGCATCTAAACTAATCTAATAGTTCTCGAATTATAAAAAATGGTTGAAAAACGGTTGAAAATAGCTAAAAATGAGTTGAATGGGATAAAATCAACTTGAACCAGACTGAGTCAAATAGGCTGAACCAACTCGGCTTGAGTTAAAACTAAAATGATTGACACAAATGCGAGCTCAGATGGGTGGACCTGGTCACGGACTAGCAGACCCTGGCATAGTCTGGCAGATTTGAACACCGACAGTCAGACGCTACATAGGCAAACGTGCTAGATAGGGTGGCAGTACCCGTCACCGGAAAATGTCGATGACGGCGTGGCTGGGGTCGTCGGGGTGTTAGACATGATTCGACGCAATCGTAACATTTCTAATTTGGTTTTATGAGAATTGAAATCAGGGTGTTACAACTAAATTATACCGAATCAAAAATATTTCAATATGGCGTCTGTTGTAAATTTGGCTAGACGAGTTGTAAATCAAATCGATCAAATACTTGCGCCTACTAACTCTATGCCAGAGGCTACGAGAATGTCATCAATTTTAAATTATTTTAATTAAATTTTTAACAAGAAATGTTGCTAAAATGTTATTACTAATATGAAATATCAATCTTCTAACCAGCAAACCTAAATAACCTAAATAGACCCAAGACAACTGCATTTCTCTTTGAAGTTGAAGGTGGCATTTTTTTTCTTCAATCCAACATCTAGCAAAATCAACCTTAATAATAATACTTCGACAGTTTGAACGACCGATTAATCTTGCTTTGACGTTTGAACACCCAATTACGATTTAGGATCCGAATAATGTTGTGCACCAAAAAAAATTTCCATATTTTTTTCAATTTAATTTTAATTGGTTCATTTAATTAATCATCTAGATTATACTTACGTAATAATTTTTTTGAGCCAAGCCTAATTAAAACAAAACAAATGTAGAAAAGTTTACTCTTATTAATAAAAGAGGTATTTAATACTTGCCTGAGATTAAAAATATAAAAATTAATTAATTAAAATAAAATAATATTTAAAAATACAAAAAATACTTCTTATAGAGAGTCATTGATTTGAATCTCGCTCCCTTAATTTAAAAAAAAAACTTTCAGTGTAAAAGGTTATCGGATTCAAATCCGATTAATCTCAATTTTTAACTTTGTATTAATAAAAATATGTCTTGTTTTGAAAAATACAATTAAAAAATAAATTATTTTATTTTATTTTTTTATTTAAATAAAATGTATCTTTAAAAGTTTTATTTTATTATTTAATAAAAATTATTTATAAAATTAAAATTTATTAGGTCATTATCTTGACTTAGCAATGTCCAAATCATTTCCGGTATAATCGCAGTGACGCACGCACGCACTGGTCTCGCTGTGCACCTTCGGTTTCGCCGCTTCCCCAACCATCGGCGGAGCTTCCAACTTCCCCCCCCACACCCCCATATACTTCACCTGGCCTGGCTCCCCTGATCCCGTCCCCCTTCGCCGTCCCTACATAGCCGCCGCCTCCCTCACCATGGCCGCCGTCTCCGCCGCCTCCGCCGCCTCCGCCGCCGTCGCCTCCTCCCACCGCCGCCTCCCCTCTCCCTTCCCCTTTGCCGCTTCCCTCCCATGCCCGCGCTCTCCGTCCGATCGCCCACCCTCGGACTCGATCTCACTTCACGATCCTTCCCGCTCTCATCTGGTTTGTTTTTGCGCTTTTGTTGTTCATTTCGATTCTTTTTTGGAAAGTGGTAATGGAGGTGGGATGCGGCTGTGCAGGAGTGAGGACGAAGGTGGCCGCCGTCGAGCAGGCGGCCGTGGACGTGCCTCAGTCCGTGGAGGCGCCGGTGGTCATCGTCACCGGTGCTTCCAGGGGGATTGGTGAGCCGTGGCCCTCGCTATGGGCAAAGCTGGGTGTAAGGTTCGTTTCCTCTAGTACTTTTTATCTTTTTCATACCTTTCTGATGTACCACTTACTATAGTCTCGGAATACTCGGAAATGTGCATACGATCCTCTATATGCATAGAAACAAATTCTAATAGTTATAGGATGGCTATATTTTGAATGTTTTCGTTGACATGTGGCTGTTCTTTGTTTTGCTAATCATGCAACAAAACATCTGCCTATGGGCTGCTTCTTTTTTTGGCATTGTATGGACTCTTCAATTTTTAGGGTGGCAATTGAATGCAAATTTGCTGTAATTGTGCATCCCATCTGCAGAGGTAGTTAAAGCTCTATCTGTTACTAGTTTTAATTGGATAGAGTCTTATCCACTTTTTGAAAATTTTCCATATTTATGTCTCTGCAACTATCTAACATTGCAGCCTTGCAGGTACTTGTGAATTATGCAAGATCGGCTAAGGAGGCTGAAGATGTATCCAAAGAGGTATAGCCTGTTTGTGTGTGTAGGCCATCTTCTGATCTCTTTGAGCTTCCTTCTCATGAAAAAGGATTTTTCCATATTTGTCTTCAATGTTATAATTAGCACTACCATGTTGCAAATAAAGCAAAGAGCTCATCATACTTATTTTTTTTCCCCCAGATTGAGGCATCTGGTGGTCAAGCTATCATTTTTGGTGGCGATGTGTCAAAAGAAGCTGATGTGGATGCTATGGTCAAAGCTGTAAGCAGCTTCCAATTTTTACTCTTGCCACTGTTGCACTGTATGATATGAATTTTATACAGTAGGTACTTTATATCCATGCTTTTGTTTGAACTGCAGGCTGTTGATGCATGGGGAACAATCGATGTTTTGGTCAACAATGCAGGTTATATAATATTCAAAATTGTCTGGTACATCTATGAGAGCTATTTTTCGAAATTCTTTGCAAACTATTTCAGGAATTACTCGAGATACACTGATGATGAGAATGAAGATATCTCAATGGCAGGAAGTTATTGATTTGAACCTTACGGGTGTGTTTTTATGCACACAGGTATAAATTTGGCTACTTGTGAAACTTTGTGCTATTTTTGTGGCCTTCAGCTGACTTCCTATTTGACTTAAATTTTTTGCAGGCTGCAACTAAAATCATGATGAAAAAGAAAAGGTAATTACTAGTTGATTTTCATTAATTCCTATTTTAATAATAGTAGAGACTGATATCAACATCGTGAGCTGTCTTAATTTAATTTAATCAGTGCATCGCTGAAAGAGCACTTAACAGTCGATCAAAACCGCAGTTTTTGTTGATTTTTTAAATACGTGTTTCATAATCTTTCATTTACACGTCCTCGAATTTTTTTCATACGAAAGTTGTCAATTTGTTATATACATGGGTTTGTGTCATTGTTCTATATAGAAAAGCAAGCTGTTGATGTTGCAAAATCCATTAAGTTGACCCCTACTCAAAGAAATAAGGTGGAGGTCACAATAAAAAAAAAGTGAAAGCATTACAATAGATGAAACTTGTCATCTTGCATAATTTCTATGATATTTTAATTGCTTGTGAACTGTCGCTTTCACACCATTTTGATGCTTTTCTCATTTAAGTTGAGCAGGTTCTCAGCAAGTATGAGCATGGTAGTACATGTACTCATGCGAAGTTAATCTACTAGATGCTTAAGGACTTAATATTATTTGTTTAACTGATTGTAGTGTGCTTCTGTTATATGCTTTTTTTATAAATTCATTTCTAGTAATGTTCTGATGTTCAGTGTTACAGGGAAGGGTCATTAACATATCATCTGTTGTTGGTCTTGTGGGCAACATTGGACAAGCAAACTATAGTGCTGCCAAAGCTGGAGTAATTGGCCTAACTAAATCCGTTGCGAAGGAATATGCTAGCAGGAATATAAATGTGAGTTTTTTTAATTATACATGCTTTAACTAAAACTAGTTGTTAATACTCATGGAAGTTTGCTTAGACAATATGTGTATGTTTGTTTTTAGGTCAATGCTGTTGCTCCTGGATTCATTGCTTCTGATATGACTGCCAAACTTGGAGATGATATTGAGAGGAAGATTCTTGCAACTATTCCCTGGGTAAGAGTGTAATATTTAATAGCTGCGCATTATTATTATTATTATTATTATTGTTATTATTTTATGGAATAAGACTGAGTACATTAAGTTTTCTGTGCATCTAACATGGCAACAGTCTTGATAGTTTTCGCAGGCTGCACTATTTCTGTACAGATGCCTATAGTATAATGAACACATCTGACATTGTAGGCTAGTTTCCTTCATTGTTCGAGCATGCAAAAAAAGTGATAGTTTTTAGTGTATGGTACCTATAATAACATCTTTAAGAATGTTTTTATCAAGAAAAGTTGGAAGGCTGAATAATTTCTTCTCCTTCATTTCATTCTACCTCATCCCAGAAAGGGGTCAGAAACATGGATCCCAATCTATGATCCATGTGACTAGAATGTTAAAGTTTTGATGGCCTTATGCTACCTAGTCTTCATCTTTGCAAGGATTATTTTAAAGTTATAAATTTGTTATTCCTTTGAAGCGATGTGATTGAAATCTTCTTTTAGAATGCGGTGTTTTTTGTTAGAAATTATTCAAAATGCTTTATATATATATATATATTGGCTAGTTAATTAATATCAAGGATGTATTTTAGGTGTTTAAATTAGTATGTTTCTTGCTTGCCAAAGTGGATGTGTTTATGGTTTTGCATATTCTATGCATACAGCTCGATATGGTCAACCTGAAGAAGTTGCTGGATTGGTGGAATTCCTTGCTCTTAGCCCTGCTGCTAGCTATATTACTGGACAGGTAATATTCTAAATAAAATTGCTATTTTGGGCAGGCATGATCTCGCATCGTAAAGACTTCCCTAACTTGATACTTTGCCATACTATTGTTTAGGCTTATTGCATTTACGAAATCGCTGAGTGCATTAGCCTCAATGCTAGAGGTTGATTTTAACTGAGAAATTTATCTATAAACGGAGAACATTTTTCATTTCTATTTACTCATACTTTTGCATTTTACAAATACATGTGGGCAAACTTTTATTTTGTGTATGCTCTTTCCTCCTGGGCCTGAGGTTGGTATTATAGTACATGTGTTGGATGCTTATGAAAAAACAGTGACTATTTCTGGGCCTCTTTCCTGAAGGCACAGAAAATTATTTCACAAATGCAATGCTCTTTTGCGGAAGGTGGTTGCCTGGGAAATTTCTAATGCACGTATTGAACAGCAAAGTTTTATGAGTTTGATATGCTCAAATTTTTCAAGATGAAAAAGTGAAGATTTTCTGAATTGGTGGAGCATATATTAAATGGTGTACTGTTGCAGGTGTTGACTATTGATGGAGGCATGGTAATGTAGTGGGAAACTTGGCGTTGAGAAGCTTGTGGTATGGTCTATTCAGACGGAGTTTTGTTAAGGTTTGAAAGTATGCTACACTTTTCAGAAGTGTAAGGTATTGAGGGTTCCACATCCATTTCTATAGAAGCTGTATTGGTTTTAAAGGCAGTATTTAATGATAATTCTCAACTCTATTTTGAGGCCGTTTAGATCCGCTGAGAATTTCACATTATGAAGCCCCTGTAATAAAGGACAATTTTTCTTTGTTGTTTATTATTATGATTATTATTTTTTTGGGGGATGGGGGAATTTAGGTTTCTATGCTAGTTGCAGTCTTTTAGCTTGGAGGATGAAGTACAAGGTGTTACTATCAAGTAACATCATTAGTTACCTACATCTCAGAAAAAAACAAGTAACATCGTTAATTGGTATCTGAGGAGCAAATGAATGTATAATATAGGTAATGTGGTTACAGAATGAAGATGATAGCGAAAATACCAAGCATAGTGCATAAGCAAGAAGCGGCCATAAAAGCTGATGATTTATTTCAAGGTTATCGATAATCTTAGTGTTTTAAGAAATCAATGTCAAGTGCATGATTACTGTAACAAAATCATTAAATGATGTAAGTAATTAATAATCTAAGTGGTGCAAATCAGTTATTTCTATTTAAATAAAAAACTAGTACCAACTTCAAATGGCTCGTATGTAAATCTTGAGAATTGTCAATTTTAGTAATGGGAATGTAAAATGATGAGTGGAGGAAATTAATTGGCCCTATTTGATATTAATTGCCGGTTGGTTGACTAAGAAAAAATAATAAATTTAGAAATATCATATGTTCTAAACCTTAGCAAAGAAAGTTACATTCAACATATTTCACACTGTTTTTTGAAATGATCCAATATACCGGATGAAAGAGGGGTTTTTTTCGAGCCACGTGTATAAAAAGTTTATCTATGTTTTATCTCGACAGGCGTAGACTTCATTTTTTAAGCTTAAGTGCGACAAAAAACTTCTAATTTTAACCAAAATTGACTTATATACTTCACGATTTGTGCTATTTTATTTTAATTTAATGGTTCATATTAACCGTTGTGGATAACTTTTAATCTTAACCAAAGTTGACTTATACTTTACCATTGGTGCTATTTTTTTTAATTTAAGGGTTCATATTAACCGTAGGGGTTACTAATACTATTTTTTCTCTAAAATTGTTATTTCATTATCATTTATCTGGGGAAAAAGAGAGGGTTTTTATTTTATTTTATTATTTTAGAAGAATTTTTTTTTAAGGCAGGCTTTGACTCCCTCTAGTGAGGGGCCCGGGCGTTTTGTTGGGGTAATTTAGGGTTTAAGCCCTTCGCCTTCTTTTGCCTCCCGCAATATTTTGGCGGCCATCCGCCGACGACAATCTCCGCCTACCACGACCGGACATACAAGAGCGCACCGCCCGCCTTCGGTAGCCAAACATGTCTGAGGACGAACTTCCTCCAACCATGGAATCCGTGAAAACGAAGAAGAAGAGGAAGAGGAACAAGGGTGACACCACCCGCTCCATCCCCAAGAAAGCCGTCCCCGCCCGACCAGTGGCTCCCGAGCGAGGAGAAGAAGAAAGAACCCGGCGACTCCACTGCTACACTCCCCGCCAACGTCGATGCCAAGAAGCCTAAACTTCAGACCGGGCTGGGCATTATGAGCACCGTGCCTTTCACCTCGTTGCAAATCTCTCAGCTCACACTCCAAGCTATCAACGAGATGGGATTCGAGAACATGACCCAGGTTGGTTGTCTTCTTTCTTTCTTTTTTTTAATGTGGCGACGATTAGCTATGTGTGTGAAGTGTATGCAATATTTGATTGAAAATCTGTTTTTGCTAGATTCAAGCGAGTTCTATACCCCGGTTGTTGGAGGGGAGCGATGTGCTTGGAGCTGCTCGGACTGGTGCTGGGAAGACGCTTGCATTTCTAGTACCAGCTATTGAATTGTTGTATCATATTCATTTTACTCCTCGGAATGGAACTGGCGTTGTTGTCATATGTCCAACTAGGGAACTGGCTATTCAGGTCATTCTTCTTTAGCTATATAACAGCTTACCCTTGATCAACTTTATTTTTTTCTTGCACTTTTGAATTATATGCTTCTGCATTCACAAGCATGTTCGTATTGTGTGTAAAAGAGCTGCCTTTGCATTGTAGTTGTTAATTCCGGGAGAAATTCAGTTGTATTAGATGGTTGATTATCAGCTCACGTTTTTTCATTAAATTAGTAAATTTTTTATCTTGAAGACGCATGCTGTGGCGAAGGACCTTCTGAAGTACCATTCACAGACTTTAGGATTGGTCATAGGTGGTGCGTCAAGGAGAGGGGAAGCCGAACGCCTTGTCAAGGGAGTCAATCTTTTAGTGGCCACCCCGGGCAGACTTTTGGACCATCTACAAAATACCAAGGGATTCATTTATAAAAATTTGAAAGTACGGATTGGGATTTTTTTCCCCCTGCAAAGTATGGTTATTTGAATTTTTATTGGTCTGATTTTTGAGTGTGCACTTTTATTTCAGTGTCTTATCATAGATGAAGCAGATCGCATACTAGAGGCTAACTTTGAGGAAGAGATGAGGCAAATTATCAAGATCTTGCCAAAGGTAATAATATGGTCCTCTACAGAAGATTAAATTGTCAGCACCTGTTTGAACATACTATGCATATTTGATTTAATTATTTAAGGAATTAGTAGCAGTTTTTCTTTTTTAGCATTACTCTTTAAGTTATAGTATTAATAGCTGAGTTAGGAGTGTTTTAATTTTTGTTTAGTTTGAATATAGATTCTTATTGTCTTGGATTGTCTCATATAAGTAGATTTTTGAATCATACTCTACAACCTGCGTATATTATCACAGATATCTATCATGATTCATATCATATATGTGTAAATGCACAAATTCTAGGATTGGAAAATATGGAATCCTTTCCTTTTGATATGTTTATTCACAAACCGTTAAGCCACACAGGCTAAATTTTTTAGTTCTTTATTAGTTATGCAATCTCTTTTTGAGTTCTCTAATCTGAGGGTTCTTTCCAGGAAAGGCAAACAGCACTTTTTTCTGCTACCCAGACGCAGCAGGTTTGCAGTCAATTTTTGGTCTTCTGACTTGACTGTTAGAATTGTACTAACCATAAATTCAAGTTAGCTTAATTTGGAATCTAGATACTGATAAGTTGCAAAACAGGTGGAAGATCTTGCCCGTGTATCATTGAAAAGTCCAGTTTATATTGGGGTGGATGATGGGAGATCTAAGGTGGCTATTTTTTTATGTATGAGACTACATATAAAAAACACTTAAAATACTGGCTCATCTGCAATATTTTGTCCTTGAAGGTCACTGTTGATGGGTTGCAACAGGGATATTGTGTGGTCCCAGCTTCCAGGAGGTTTATCTTGTTGTATTCCTTTTTGAAAAGAAACCTTTCAAAGAAGGTTATGGTGTTTTTCTCATCTTGTAACTCTGTCAAGTACCACTCGGAGCTTCTTAAATATATACAGGTTGAATGTTTTGATATTCATGGAAAGCAAAAGCAGCAGAAACGTACTTCAACTTTTTTTGATTTCTGCAAAGCAGAGAAGGGGATTTTATTATGTACTGATGTTGCAGCCCGTGGGCTTGACATTCCTGCTGTGGTAAGCTTGGTCTTCTTGAAAGATATATCTTGTGATAACATTTGCAATGGATGTTTACAATTTAATAGAGGTTTTCATGCCTCTGTATGTTGTTGTTTGGGTGTCTCTTTACTCATGGTATGATATCTGTCTGGCAAAGTGGGTTCTTTTTGTCTATGGTTTATGTTGACTCCTTGTTTCTTAAATTTTTTATAAATTATTATCGTGGAATGAATCATCATGTATGGGGTGGTGGAAGTGCATTGGATGCACTTATGGGATGTGTGGTTGGAATTATGTTGACTTTCTATATGTTGTATACCTTTTACTAATTCAAAAAAATATTCTAACTTTTCTTCACATAGAAATTACATCTTGTTCTTTTCTCATGATAGGATTGGATTGTTCAGTATGATCCACCAGACGAGCCAAAGGTATTAATCTTGTGGCAAATATTATCGTATTTTCTTCCTGTATAATGCACTAAGTTGTGGGGTTAACTCCTTTTCAGGAGTATATCCACAGAGTTGGTAGAACAGCACGTGGAGAAGGTGGTAAAGGGCATGCTCTTCTATTTCTAATGCCGGAGGAGATGCTGTTTTTGAAATATCTTAAGGTCTAGTGGCTGATTAGTCTCTAATTCCTTTCATTGCTGTGTTAATTTTTACTCCACACAATGTTTTAGATGGATTATTTTTCCATCGTTGACAACAATTTTTTCCTGTAGGCGGAGAAAGTACCAGTCAAGGAATATGAGTTTGATGAAAAGAAGCTTGCCAATGTGCAATCTCACCTGGTACATTTCTATTGCTCGGTTGAAACGTGACATTTCAACTTTTGTAATTGATAATGAGTAACCTATTCACAAATCCATGCAGGAAAACTTAGTTTTGAAGAATTATTACCTTAACAAATCAGCTAAAGATGCTTACAGGTCCTATTTGTTGGCTTATAACTCACACTCCATGAAGGATATATTTAATGTTCATCGTTTGGATTTGAAGGTATGATATTGTATATGGTATTCTGTGGTTTTTTGTTCATATAATCAGACTTACTTACAGTTGGCATTATTCACGTAGGCTGTTGCAGGGTCATTTTGTTTCTCCGGTCCTCCCAAGGTAGAGCTTCCCATAGATAGCAATGCATCTAAATGTAGGAAGAAGCGGAAGGTTGAAGGATCTCGACACGGAATTAGTGCAAGTAATCCCTATGGTCGGCAAATGAGTGATGACAGCAGGCAGTTTATTCGACATTAACCTCCCAAGGTAGAGCTTCCCATAGATAGCAATGCATCTAAATTTAGGAAGAAGAAGAGGATGGTTGAAGGATCTTGACATGGAATTAGTGCAAGTAACCCCTATGGTCGGCAAATTTGTGACGACAATAGGCAGTTCATTCGACATTAACCTTATACATGGTGGATTGTCTGTTTCCTTCGTCAAATGTCATTCAGTTTTGATTCATAGCGATTGTCTTTACATTTTTAGGTCTGAGCGCGTGCGTAGAGTCTTTGTGCTTCTGTAGGAATACTATCTTAAGGCAAGCGGTGAACGATATAGTTATTTGTTAACTTTATATTATTTTTGGTTTACCCAACAGAAAAGTGGGCATGGGGAAGCCGCATGAGAGATGTACTGATAACATGGGAAAGAAACTGGAATATAAATATATGATAATTGAGATCATATATCTACATCTGGTTATCTCAAATTCTCATGGGGCATCTTTATTTGCGAAGATCGGTTTTTTTTCTCGTGTATGATTAATCTAAA